>JABFPN010003626.1:0-17468 GCA_022817305.1 Leptoteleia sp. ZL-2020
ATAGAACTGTATGCATTACATATACTTAGTTTTTCCATAAATTATTACAGTTACACCTACAGAGTACATATAGGTTCAATACCCCAGAATTTATTGATAAATATACTATTTCATTTTTCTCAGTGTATATTTTATTTCGTTATTCTTGGAATATATACAATATTAAAGAGGGCGCGCGGTAGTCTCCTTTTTTTTTACCTTTTAGATCGCGTCACATTTTGCAAATTGCTTTAGTTCCAGTGCGATTTTGTAATAGAGGTATCAAGCTCGTTCGAGCATAAGCAGCTGGATGTATTAACAGGAGGAAAATCCTGATTAGCCTCGTTTTCGCCGCAGATTATTTCGTAGCTGCGCCCAACGGCGCGCCCGTATAATTTATATTAATCCAACATTTTTTTTTTAATTCCACATCCTTTTTGGAACGCCCCGAATGTCATATTTTTAAGATCCACGCGCTTTACGGCTTTTGATCCTTTAATTCCCTTACGTTGCTCTTCTAATCTAATTGTGTTAATGACCCTGCGGCGGTTTGTTATCTTTCGGGACGAAAAAAGGGAAAGAAAAAAAGATATAACGAATAAACAAAATTTCGCGTTGTTTCAACTTTTTTGCCCCCATTTTCCTCCGCTATGAAATATGGCGAAAAGAAAATTGAAATCATGAATAATAAACGTTCCCCGCTTTTTCCCCCCTTCCTTTTCAGCGAACAAGTCAAGACGATGATTTTATGGGGGATGGAGGGGGGACGCTAACTTTAGCGTCAGCGGAGTAGTCGGTACTTTTACCGAATCCGAGCGCAACAGCCACCGAATTTTGGCGTAGGTGCTCTCTAATTTAGTAACGGATGCGAAATTATCAGAGGAAGAGGAAGAGTTTCAAAATGCCCTGACACTATCTAAAATCCAAATATTAACTGCTTTGCTCGTTGTACCATTATATGTTCGGGAATAATTACTCATAAATGCGTGTTACGTGTTTGTACGTAAGGCAAAAGGGACTTATAATTCGCGACATAAAAGATTACAGATGAAATCCAAGTAACGCGTTTAACCGGATTTCATTGTAACGCGGAAATGTTCTTCGGGTCATTATTACTAACGGGCAACTAGGGCGACACTTTATTGTGTTACCGTTGGTAAAGCTTTATAAGAAATAATTGAATACATAACGATTTTGCATAATTTAAATGGGATAAAGTTATACCGCATTACTGCGCAAAGTGGTATTTTGGTGTAATGTATCACTTGATAATTCACCTCACTTGTCTCGCATTACCTCATTTGCGGTATCATATTTTATAATTTAAATTACGATCATTATAGACATTTGTGGCCTTGGGTGCGCAGCGATATAGTTGTATTAAATAAATTTATAATTCGTGAACAAAAGATGAATTTTAAGTCTACACTGTATCTCGAATAATGGATGTTGCAACGCGGAAAATAAATCTGGCAAACAAATATAATTTGTTTATTAATTTGTTATTTTAATTTACGCGCATGAACCAGTGGATCTTGTTGAATTAAAAAATTATTTTGTCGATTAATTTGAATTATTTTGTAAAATTTAAACGATATTGGTATAAATTAATTAAATAATTTTCTCGTGTATATAATGACACTGTAATTGTTTGATTTCATAATAATTCTTTTTCTGCATATGGTTCACAGATATTTGAAAAGTATTTTTGTTTATATTTTATTGTAATATATGTATAATACCAGTGAGTAATTAATTTGTACTGGTACCGATTTGCTTAGAGATAACTTTTTTATTAAATTAAATTGATCTTCGAGATAACGTAATTTATAAACTCGAATTAATAAAGTAATATTATGTTAATAATCTTGATGTATTATAAATATTGTCTTTTAGTATAATCTGGATTATTAATGAAAAGTGTCTCTATGATTATCATCACAGTATGAAGTAGATATTTCAAGATAGAATTCATATTTTAAAATATCATGAAAACTCAGTTCATAAACATAAAACGCAATTTCATTACAAACGCAGTCCTGAACATTCCAAAAGTGTACGAAACATTTTACCAAATTAAAAGCTAAATAATCTACACGTTTATCGTCTATTTAATAAAACTGTACTGATATTTATTGTCTAGGTTTTTATACTGCAAAGATTTACACATACCTTATTACAGAATTATTGATTATAAATGAATTAAGAAACAACAAATATTAATCATAATATAAATCTAAAATAAAATAAAAAAAAGTTTATGTCATATAAATTAATTGACAGCTTAAAAAGATATAATAAAATTATGAACATTGTAGTAAACTGAACATATACTTGAAAAAAATTGAAAAACTACTGTCTTAGTTAGCGAAAGGTGTCAGTTTGTCGTCAATTATTGTTTGAAAATTGACAATGGATACTTTTTACTAATTTGAGATGGTAATTTTTCAAAATTTGCAAGTATATGACCAACTTAATAATAATGTCAATAATTTTTATTAATATTTTTTTTTCGTGTATACTCTTCTTATTAATGTTAACAGAAAAATATTATTAATGTCAGAAAAAATTTTTCTAAACGTAAAATTTGTCTTTTATAACATATTCTAAACGGTGTTCAATGTTAGTTTCTAATTTCTTTAGAATGATTTGAAACTTTAGTGTTCTCTATGGTTCTCTACCCACTGGACATGTGTCCAAAATTAATTTATAAATAAATATATTTAATATTGAGTAATAACCCTAACCGACGTTAACGTTTCGTTAGAAACAAGAAACAAACGTTATATTTGACGTTTGAAATACACTGAACTTTTCATTAAAGGCATTACATAACAAACAAGTTCGCGAATGGTTAAGAGGCAAACAAAATTAAATAAATAAAGCGGTACATTTTCTTCGGTATAAAGTAACTCGAACAACCGGGTATCCGCGCAAATTCAGTAGCGATAAAACTCATAACTAAAACAACTCATCTCCGATTACGGAAGCTCAAGGAAATTAGCATATTTAAATTCGGAAGAACCGGGCGCGCGATCGATTCTTAGCGAGGGCTGATCGACGTTAGAAGGCACTTAAGCGCCACGCGTGAAATGCTTCGAAACAGGAATGAGCGTGGGAGCGAGCGAGACGGAGAAAGTCGAGTTCGGTGGGGGGTGGAGAGAGAGAGAGATATAGAGAGGGAGGGAGGACGGTGAGCTATAGGCGCTGAAACACCGAGTCATGTAAAGTCGCTAAACGACGAGATGTTGACATCGTCGGCATTGACGACAAACACAAAGACAGCCAGGGACGGTAATAATTTCGCGCTCGGCAACGCGGCAAGACTTTCGGGAGTCGCGGAAGCGACGAAAAGCACGTCTAGCGGTGGGTCGCCGCGCGCGCCAGAGAACGCGACATTCAGCGGGGGTCAACCAGCCGCAAAAATGCCGGGAATCTTGTACCATTCTGTGGCGCTCCCTTGACTGCGTTTAGCCTCGCCAGATTTATTAATCGTTCCTGTTTCCAACGTCATCTTCATAATCACATCGCTTAACAGTTCAAAGATCTTACGGACGCTTTGTTTGCAAATTGCGTTTCTAGTTGACATTTTTTTTTTTAAATTTTGTATTAAATGTTGCGCAATTAAATAACATTTGATTATTCAAGATTTCTATTTAAGGTGTGCGATAAATTGTATGAAAAAGATAATTTTAGATACAGTAAAATTATATATTATAATTTATAATTTATCAAAAAGTATTATTTTCATACAAAAAAAGACGTTTTCTTATATTTCGGAAGAACATACCTTTGGCAGAAGATATGGCTGATGGAGGCCATCCTTAACGTTCGCTATATCCAGAGTTGAGTGTATTTCTGAAACAGAATAACGTAATACAATAGAAATGTAATCCATTAAACGAAATATATTGTGTAACATGAATGGTTATATGTCTTAATCAATCTACAGGACCTATAACTATTTATTCTAACTAATATTATTGTAAAGCTTAACTCATATTGAAATATACTGATAGGAATAAATAGTAAAAACGTTCCAATGAAATCATATTTTAACGCATGCGATGCATCTTTTTAAAAGATACAAGAACATTTTCAAGCTCGACGATACTCAGTAATGTTTCTCTAGAAAAATAATAAATGAAACAGAAATTGGATTCCAATTTCATTTAACACACATCGAATCTCTCTCACTTGAGTTAAATTTTAATCATTTCTCACAAGGCAGATTACATTAACAATTCATCGGTTTCGCAAAATTGATGGGAATAATAGACGGGATGTTGAATTTCGTTAATTGGGGTTCCAATAGAGTTCATTGTAAATAACAAATACGCTACGGAGTTGATGGATTAATTACATCTAATAATGACACGAGGCAGTTACGAATAAAATATAGCGTAATTGTAATGGAAATTTTTAGTTTTTTGATTTCCTCGATTCGGTTTCATGTACGGTGTTTTATTCCTCAAATATTTGGTATGGCTTAATTTTTTTAAATTAATTTTCAACGTTAAAAGTACACGAAAAATTGTTTTTCAATATCAAGCAATGCAAATAAACGTTAAAAATATTTTGTTTTAAATTTGTAATATTGTTTCCTCGTGTAAGTATTCCAATTTACATTCGAAGAGACGGGCATATATAAAAAACAATTACAAACGGGAGAGTTTTGAACATCTTTTTATAAATAAAGGTCTTAAGGGCTCGACGAAAATAGACAAACTCCGCGAAACATTTTATTATGTACTTATTCAGGCTAAAACTGTTGTTTGAGGAGCGTTTTACTTGCTGTACACGTATTCATATATTCTACCGTGTCATTGGTTAAGAAATAATGGGTAAAATCTTTTTCCTCAAAACATACTACGTTTTACTCTGATTCGGTTAAATTACACATGCTACCTTCTTGAATTGTTAGATATTTTTCATTTCAATTCAAACGATTGTAGTAACTGTCAAGTTACACCGAGAGAAAAGAAATGTCATAAGTTGTATACCGAATTAATGATATATTGGAAATTATTTCTACTATAAATACTATTTTTAATGGTAAAATTTTTCAACCTTTCGAGGATATCCCAAAATTGAAAAAAAAAGTTTTAATTTTACTGTTACATTTGACACGTAAATTTGTTGTTACATTTTCAATATAACTGAAATATTATTAAGTAAAATTAACATACGTTTATATTATTAAGTAATTAATTTCTTACAATTTTTGTTATTTCAACTCGGAACCAATGGTAATGAAAATTGAGATTTTAATTTAATAACCAAGAAATGAAATCGGTATTTATGTAATAAGTTAGCAATTTGGATAATATATTGGGGCAATTAAAAGGAATCATGAGTTTTCTTTCCAAGTGGCGTTGAACCATCTTGGCTTTTTGCCTGTTACGAAATGAGAACAAGTTTCAATGGATTTCTGACTGTCACATGAATACTAAGACTAGCGATAGACACTTTTGCCCGCAACCATGACCAAATACGATAATTATATGTTAATAAGTAGTTGAACATACTTGATTACTTCTTTTAAATTATCGTATTTCTTACAGTTGAGTAATCAAAGTAAAATCAAATTTTGTCGAGTACGGTTAAATGATTATAGTTCAAATAATTCTCTCAATGCCGTAAAATTATTTCTTTAAAATTTACAGCAAAGTAAATGGGCGGAATATCTCGGCGCTGGTAATGGGAATTCCAAACGTAATTTTCAATTTTATAAATTAGATTCGCCGTTACGTTCAATTGTATCTCCGAAAGAATAAGTTCGGGCTTTTTCGCCATCCTTCATTAAATTACAATTACGTTTGCATCAGAAACAACAATAATATAATGAGTTTCGCGGGGATGCTGTCGTAAAGGACGTTTCATAAACTGCGGTACGACAAGCTCACTAAAATAAGAAGCAGATTTGTGATATTGCGAATGGAAGTGAATGAGGAAGACAGTCGTCGCTAATCTTCGAAATATATTATATTGCGGTATTTTTTCAAACCAGAGTATAAACAAAGTTGGGAATTATTTTAAATCATATTTAAATCTAAATCTGATACGAAAAATGATAATATACACGGGGAGAAAAGACTAATAAAATTTATGACATTGTTAGTAAACTGGTTATATACTTGCAAAATTTGAGAAATTACTATCTTAAGATTTGATCATATCCTGATCATGAACAAGTCATGGTTGAGTCATGATCGAGTCATTTTAAGATATATCGTACATTCACAATTTTTTACATGGAATTATGAGAATGTCGCGTTTTCGAAAAGTTTGTGTAATGATCATTTTTATATAATATTAAGACATTATCATCAGTTAATGTAAAAAAATATGAATTTAAATAATCTCTTAACACGATGTGAACATGCAAGGATCATGCTTCAATCATGACGTAACCATGACATTATCATAATTCCACGCCAAAAATTATAAATGTACGACATGTCTTAAAATGACGTGAACATGATGTGATCACGATTCGACTATGACGTCCATTTGCATTTTATGCAAAAATTACGTAACATCTTGAAATGACGCGAACATGTTGTGATCGTGACTCAACCATGACTCGTTCACGGTCAAGACATGATCAGATATGTTATGATTTTTCAGATCAGACCAAGATCCAATGTTGATATAAAATAAATCATAATTTTTATTTTTACTCGGAAAGCCAAGTTCTGGGAGCAATCGGCTTTTAGCGAAAGATGATGGGCGAGCTGAAATTCCCACGGGCCAGAGGGAGCCGAGTAAAATGAAGGGGAAGGGAGGGGGGGATGAAATTGTAATACCACAAATTCTTCTCTCGAGTCGGCGGCGGGCTGAAAGGAAGGCGAAGAAAACGTTTTCAGTGTCACTCCGAGTGGCGTCAGGGGTTGGATCCCCGAGCAAAGAAACAGACGGGGATGGCAAAGAAACGATGTAAATCTCGTTTAAGGAAAAGAGCACCGTTGTCGGAGTCGTCGTCCTGTTGGAGAATGCCTGTACTAGTTGGCTTACGTTAGCGATTCATTTGCAAATAAGGTCGATTATATCGAATGCGAGACGACTTTCAATTGGTTAAATTAAAACGTTGCCGCTACCCTTTTCACTTATATCTATCCATCTAGTTCCCTCGTGCTCCTTTTTCCACTCGTTCCTTTCATTGTTACATTACTTTCATTTATTCCCTGTATTTCCGATCGGAAAATTACACGTTACTTTCGCCCCGTAATAACGAAAAATTGCGCAATTATCATAATTTAAATTAAATTCCAAATTTTACGTAACTGTACGTATGATTAAATAAAGCAGTTTAAATGCAAATATTTCGTTAATAAATACAAATTTAACGTATTGTTATTTAACTCCATCTTTATTTATTTACAAATATAAATTGTACAAACTGTTTAAATAATTAATGTTTTTCATTTTTTTTTAAAACTCAGTTCATTTATAATAAAAAGTAGATGGACTATTTATTTATGATGACAAAGAACGTGATTTTCAGGAGAAAAGTTATAATGCCTTTAATTAATTATATGAATTTGTATAATGATATCAGATTTAGTTTAATTAAGCAAACAAACGGTTAATTCGAGCTAATCCTTGAGTCACTAATATTATTTTAATATACAAGTTGGATATAAAATTCAGCGAACGATATAAAAAATTAAAACATTTGGTTTAAATAAATTTCTTGTCAAGTTTACTAAATAATTTTAAATGTCCGTGACTGATGTGGTAAAATTTATTTTCAATTTTAAAACAAAATAAGTAATCCACCATCATTATATAGTTAAAATTTGTTGTTTGATTAGTTAACATTTATCACAATTAAACTGTACCTGCAATTAAATTGATATTTAATCCATTTATTATTGCCAATTTATGGCATTACACTCGAAGTTTGAGCTATGTACCGTCATCGGTTTAATTATGATCGCAATCATTTTAATAATTTCATTTCTTCCGACTATAATTAAATTCCATCATTGTACGATAGTGCACTTTGACAGCAATATGCAAATACTTTTAATAACCTTTAGTGATTATTACCATAAAATTGCCATACATCAAAACTTGTTTATACTGACATAAAATTTGATGAAGTGGGCTCGTCGATTCGATTTTTATTTTCAATTTCCAATTCACATTGACTAACCGTCATTTTTTCCTCGCAATCTGTACCGCGGGAAAACAAATCTGATAAATTACTTTTTTTTTATAACGACTTAAAGATATATAGGGAAAATTTACCATTTTTGCTATTAATGATAGTAAAACTTTAAAATTAAATTGCAGACTAATTCGAAGATACTAAAAATTAATCCCATAATTATTCATTTTTGCTATATTTAATGGTAAAAATTTCACTTTGGGTAACCCTAAATTAAGGTAAAATGTTTGAAACAACCCTGCGACTCTTTCTCCCGGTGTAACGTATGTTTTTGTTCTAAAAAGCCCGAGCTCGTTTAAGGTTTTTAATCAAGTTAGCGGTGACTGTTGTCCAGAATTTTTGCTTTAATCGAATGCGAGCGGCGTAGCACATATTCGCACGGTGACGTATAAAATTCATGCATCCCTGCGCAGACACTGTGCAGACACGAGACTACAAGAAAACAGCTACTCCGTATTCCTTAAGTTCTCGTCAGCTAAAATGGGGGCTGTAACGAAAATGGAAATTGTTCTCTTCGTTTTCCTCGGGAAAAGAAACGCCACGGCTAAACATCTTTTTTCCTTTTTCACTTTCTTGACTGACGCATGGATTTTACGCAGATTTTACTAAATGAGATACACCGATGTACTTTGATCATAAATTTGCATAATAACCACCCGGGAGGAGACATCGAAAAAATATTTGTCTACCGCGCATTTTTTTTAACAATTAGCGTGCACATTATAGAGACGTTATTAACACTGAAGTGTAATTGCATAAATATTTATGAAAATTGTACGTTATTGAATGGTATTTGATGCGTGTAAAATAATTACGTATTGAAGTTATTTAATAATTATTTCGTCTGAAAAAGAATAAAGTTCGATAAAGTGATTAGCCTTATAAAATAAAAACAAAGTAAATTATATGTTATGAATACAAAATTTTTCTTTTATATAAACTTATTCAAGAGAAATTTTGTTGACAATAATAAAGGAAAAGTAGATATAATTTAAATTTGATACGGTCATAATATATTATACAAAAAAATAAATAAAATTATTTAGAAACTGTTGGTTAAAGTAAGGTTAAAAAAATATATCATGGGAAACTTTTAAAAGGTTAAAGAAAAGCGTTTCCGGGTCTATATTTGTAAAATTTAAACAAAACATTTCGAAAACTTTTTTAACGTCTGTGTATTGTTTATTAACAAAATATATAAGAATATAACAATTTCTAAGTTCTGATATCATCCTGGCGCCTTGATCTCCATTATTCGAAGCTTTGGGATAATGGGCACCATTGAATAACGTGCGTGTACCAATTTATTGGTTATACCTTCATGGGTGACTATCGCTTATCATTAATCAACGATCGTTCAACCTTATTCCATCACGTGCTAATCACTGTCTCGACCCGATAGATTGCTATTAACTATTACTAAACAATATACGTTTGGCTTATTTTTACATGGAAGATTCTAAGTACCTTATTGTTTATAATTTCAGTGACGAAATTTTAAAAAATATAATACGAAAGCAAAATAATTTCTGAATTTACTTCAATTAAAGTTATTAAAATTAATGATATGTTTTCCAATTAAATGGAGTTAAAATACACTGAGAAAAAAGTAATAGTAAAATTGAAAAAATTTATATCCATTTGAGGATATCTCTGAAGAGTGAAACATTTTTCTATTAAAAATAGTAAAAATGATAATTATCAATTTGTGGTACTTTTCTTATATTTTTAATACAATTCTTTAGCATATTATCTGCAAAAGAAGTATCTGTATTTCGTTTTTCTTTTACAATCGCGTCTAAAATTTAAACGGGCGCATCCTCCTGCGTTTAAGTTTTTTACAGAAACCGTAACGCGATGTAATTAATTTCAAGCTAACTCTACCGGGCGTGAAACTTCATTAAATCAAAATATCAAACAACAGATATTCGAAGAGATATCCATTGTTTACATCATCTCATTGAGTTTGAACTTTGACGGTGCCCTTATTGATTTAAGCTAACACCATATTGGTTTAACTTGGCGTGCCTCCTAAATACAACTGTGTGTGGGTTTAAATATATGTATACGTATAAACACATATATCGTATTATATAACAAGATTAAAATATTAGGAATTACACTTTTCAAATCATTATGATTTTTTGTTTCGATATCATCTATATGCCTCTCTATGTCACGCACTAACTTATTTACTGGGAAATTACAGTTAGGTCTGGAAAATTACATTAGGTTAAGGAATAACAAAATTCTTAAGGAAAACAAAAATTATCAATTCACATACGAACTTTAGCATAAGCGGACATAATTGGAAGAATATAAATGTCTATATTATATTAACATGTGCAATTTCTACTAAAATCTATTCAGATCACAAGATGTACCGTCGTGAGTCATGTGATCTTGGGATAATCTAAAGGGTAAGAAAAATTTTTCATAAGAGAAAATGTAAGAGGGACTACTAGCGGGATAAGCGTAACTGACAAACGAGTAGATTAATCACAGCTTCCAAGCACTAGCTCCTCATTTTTTTTACCTATCATTTTAGTTTTCTTCATGAAATCTGTTACAAAAGATGAATCATTGCTGGTTTAAGATCTTGTGTAAACTCCACCAATTTGTTCCGTATGGCAAAGTCAATCTCCAAGAATATTCTTTTTAACGAATATATTCGTAAAGTTGTCTTCGATAGGAACATACGAAAAACGTATCACTTTTTCACACTTAATGAAAACAGAAAAACACTAAGAGGAGACGTAACCTAAAATAAGAGCAGGATGAAGGTCATTGGACGAATCATTGGGAAGAAAGAAGTCTTCAAAAAAAAAAGTTTGGTTGATTACAGTTAACTGATTTGTTTTCCATTTTCAACTAGCATTCTAGAGAGTTTTTAGAACGCAGACTACTTATTAATTGTATGATTTTGATAAGTACTGCTCTTTCGATAACTGGTAAAGTGGAACTTTTCACGATGGAAACGCTTTACTTTATGAATTATTTTTTTTTTTTCGTCGATCACAATTAATAAAGTCCGAAGTGAAAAAGGGCGGCGCGCAAGAAAGATGATAGAAGCAGGCATAATTGCAAATAAAAATGGAGATTGGTCCAACGGTTACACGCCGGTAATTTCGCCTCATTGTTTTTTCCCGGAGGTGACGCCGACGGTGGTTGGAAATTTCGTTTTTCCCACCTCTTCCGCAATCTCTTTGTCTGGTCTCGCGCTCTTTTCTTCGCCGACACGGCAAAGCGAGAACTCGTGCGAATTCAGCGGTGAACCATCCTGTGACCGGCTGGATGCGATTTGAAATTCAACGATGCCGGACATTAACTGCGCGGACCGTCGACCAATGCAGCTGCGACTGCGGAAGTCGGGGCCAACGAGAAACACGTAGGCGGATGCGTATGCACGCTTACCGGTTAAATACATTGCCAGTTCGGACACTTCTTGCTTCTTTAAGCTTCCGGTGGGGCCCATTAGAAAACCCATCGCTATAAAAAACGATACTTTCTTCCACAAATTCTTTTTTTTTTCCTCAAATTCTGGTATCCAAATTAAATCCGAAACATCTACTGTTGTCACTTGTGGTAATGTAAAGAAGGATTTATGTTATTATGAATCCTTAATATGAAATTAAGATTGATGAAATATAATTTGAAGTATTAGCTATACTGCAGTATAAGACTCATATCTGAATGTGGCTGCAGAACAGACAGATGGGAAGTTAGTTTTATTAATTAAATAGTTTGAAAATTAATTTATTGATTAATTAGTCTTATTTATTTATTAAATTATATTATATATAATTACATTATACGCTATATATTATGTACCTTGCTTCGACATTCAAATTTGGCGGTTCTATTAAATTTTATTTTTCTCCTAATGGTATGAAACTAACCTCCCATCTGTCAAAGTTCTGCAGCCACATTCAGTTATGAGTCGTACACTGCAGTTTTACCGAAGTATTTATTGGAACTTTCTTGCAAACTCTTCTTAATCTTTTTATATTTTTGAGGGTCTAGGACGTCCCTGCCTCAATAGGGTCTTCCTAATTAGTTTTTTTTCCTAATTAACCCTTCAATTTTTTATCGTAACGTTCTGTCGTACATATGACTTTGTATTTAGACTTCTTTTTTTATTTGTTCTTCTAATATATTACACAGAACGGCCTGTGCTGATAATAAAGGTAGAAAGTTCGAGTATCGCGGACAGAAGGATGTTCCAACATTGTAGAATGAAATTACGAGGTCCGGGTGCGTCGATAGAATAGCGGTGTTCGAAATGCGAAGATACGTAACGTGAGCAAACTGCACTGCGGGGTACTTCGAACTTGGGCAATAATGCCACCGTCAGTTCCAGAAGCTCGGGATAAGTTTCGTAAATTCGTATAGTCTTGTATTCCTGCTTTGCGATAATCTTTCCATTTACTTATTAACTTATATTCGTAACTTCCAGTTAGATATTAATAAATATTGCTTGTTTTTAATTTTGGAGTTAAATTTTCAAGATGCATATAATTTTTTTAATCTATACACGCGAAAGATATCCACGTTAATAGATAAATTAATCTGTTCACCAGTTTTGCAAATAATTTAGTACACGTAGAAAAAAAGTCGTAATATAACACTTATTGTAAAAATAGGATTTATAAGTTTTACAATAACTATGTTTTATGACATTGTTAATGTATTGAGCAAATAGATTAGTAAAAGTTTTGTAATAAATTGTGTTAACAATTATGAATAAAATATAGTTTGACTTTTAAAACCCTTCTTAGTTTGTAACCAGAAATAAAACATCAAAAAAACTTATTTTATATAAAGCTAAATATTTATGTGAGAATTCTATAAAGTTCTTATAGAATTTATTCTTAGAGAATCATATTTTTATTGCAAACAACACTAAAAGAATGGTTAAAGTAAGTTTGAACAGAAATTGATGTGATTTACGTGATAAATAAAGGGAAATATTTTTTTTTAGTACGAAAATACATTATGTTACTTTTGCGTCTTGTTCGGGTACAATTTCCTTCTTTCTCTCAATTTAAATTTAGCCTGCGTGATGGTCATTAATGATTAAAGTTTTAGAAGTTTTTTTTTAGAAAAATATTCGCGTAGAGAATGTAACCGCATGAGCAGTTAGGGAGAAGTACTACAAAATGAGCACTTCTGGTCTGCTGGTTAAAATAAAACGTCGACATTTTGCACAATTATATCATGTCTTGTGGGCACTAAGGATGTGTCTCTTGCAACGTGAATTCTTACTTTCCACTGTTCGCCTCTGAGATTGTGATGATGTAAACAAGTAACTACGCGTAATGTTTTCAACCAAAATTTTCATAACTTTTAAACTCGACAATTAATTACTATATAGAGAAAAAAAAATGGCCACAATGAATTGATCGACAAAATCAAATATATTTAAAGCTTGTTTTCTTTTGAGAATAAAATATTTTAATGTTATTTGAATTAAAATTTACTTTATGAAGTAAATAATATATTAGGTTTTAACTAAAAATTGTGTGAAAAATGTAAATTTTCATGTATAATTTTATTTATTTAATTGTTATTTTCATTTAAGAGCAAATCAATCGAAAATTAATATGTAAACAATAATATGGAAATTTAATTTACGTAGAAAATTTTATTTCTACAAACTGAGGGCTAAGGTTTTGAAGTATTGAATCTTTTTTATATCTTATATTTTTTTATTATACAAATTTACAAATTTACAAAATATTATAAAAAAATTGTATAATTTTTTACATATATGTTTTACAATTAAACGTTTATTTTTATTAACAATTAAAATGGATTTAATGATAATTAGACTAACGACTGGCTAATTCATTGTTACCGTTAATATATTTGCAAATCTTTTTTCGTCAGACTAATATCGAAGAAAATGAAGCTCTAAATAAAACTAGTTCTATGATAAAATCAAGTGAGTGCAATACACTGCTCTTGGGAAATAAAAGTTAGAAGCTTTTTGACTGAATAACTTGCACGTTTACTCGTCGCCTTTCGTGCTTCGTAACATACAGAGAGTAAAAAATGGGAAAATAGAAAAAAAGTAACGCGCAAAAATGAGCTACATAAGAATTATAATAAACTAAATCTGAATCAGGGAAATGGATTAGAATTTAAATTTGTTGGCACCATTTAGACGCAGTTTGTTTTAATTAAATGTATTATTAACCGTTTTTAATTACTTGTGTAAAAAAAATAAAAAAAAAATTTTTTTGTATATTATGACGTATGAATTTTGTATATTTTTTTATACTGATTATGATTCTGTCAAAAGATATCGATTTTGTGTTGTTTTTTAAAAAGATATTCACGATTATTAGAGAGCAACCTTTTTTTTCAATATTAACGCGAAAAAATGCATCGATTTGAAGTGTCAAGCTTACAATTACCATAAAAATTTAATGCAGGTTAAATTTGTTACATTGTAACTAGTTTCTCCGAGCACTAATATATATATGATAAATAATTGATGATAAAAAATTGAATCATTTCTTTCGCATAATTATCTCTAAGCACAAAATAAGAATGACAATCCGAAATAAATTGAATTAAATAAATAAACAAGAGCACCGTTCCATCGAAGAATCGAAAGTCAATTCCCTAATATTGACTGCAATTTCTTTGACGGCAACAAAATAATGCACATTGCATCGTAATTCTTTTCAATTCACTGATTTAATCTTTTTTTTTCACATTTCCCCCCCCCTAATTAAACCGTTGTACAAAGTCCAACGAGCGCTCCCGAAGATAACTTTTCGTTCGGCAAAGTTCTTTGACTTTGTTGTCAGCTGCGTTCTCTGTAAATCAGGTAAATGCGCCACGTCGAATTTACGATCGATGGATTCGTGAATTCATTCAACACCGCGCTTACCGTATATTATTAGAGCACGACGAAGAGAGGAAATTTGCGCGAGTTCCGTTGAAATCACAGAATGCCTTATATTCCGAATTCAAGTACTGCTCCCGAGTATATCTTTGCGCTGATGATGCAACCCGATAAACTTGCCGTGTAACTGCTTTCGCGGCTCGCGATAGTGGGATCCAAAATTTTGTACGGCATTATCCGCGAGTCGTCCAAAGCCCGGACAATCGCTCGTAAAGTGGCCAACAACCATTCCCCTGCCCAGGGACTATTTAATACGAGATATTATTCGCGAGATTGCCGTGGAAATAAGCAAGATATTTTCTAAAAACCGGACGCATATTGCCGCGGACAGTATCGATTCCGATGAGGAAAGACGCGGCATGTAAAATGGGTGCCTTAAAAATTTCGCATCCTTAAAAGCCACTTCTAAGCTTTGATCCTTTTTATATTGTTTTGTTATTATGGATATCGGACTTGCTCCTATATCGCTCGGCTTTTCTATCAACATTTTTTGATATATTACGGTATAAATAATGTTTGAAATACATTTTTGATGTTGCATCAAAGTTTTGCTTGCGCTGCAATTTTAAAAGTCCGAACATATTGCACCGCCTTCGAGTTTATTCCTCGAATAAGCAAAATATTTTTGAGATGTATTTACTTCCCGGATAAAGCACTGAACAGAACAATTGTCATTCGTTTGAGTCGCGCGTCTTCTTTTTAACGCAATTGCACCGTGAAGAGCGTTGTATTAAAAATTACTAGAACTCATGGTGTTGGATGGATGTCGTTTATAGTGTTTTTTAAATAGTTAAAACTGTTCGAGTAGTTCAGTCGTTCGAACACTTCTTTTAAATTTATTTACTTATTATATTCATTAGATATGATCTTCATATTTAATTAATTTTCTATTTCTATCTGAATATCTGAAAGATATTCAGATTCCAGATGGTGCATTAATTTTAAATATAACTTTTTCCCAGTGTATGAATCTGAAATCGAACAATTGACCCCATTATTTCTTCCGGTAAATCTTGTAAAACGATTTTACATTTTTACACTTAATTCCTATTGTAAGAGAAATTTAGTTACTTCCCGTGCACTTCTTGTGTTGTGTTAAAAAGTTAAATTTAATTTACCCACCTTGATAGCCAGAAAATCGACGGATTTCATTCTCCTCTAAAAAAACAAACAAAAAAAAAGGGCTTTGTATTCTCGTTTCGACGGTTGCGCCCGGAAATTATTAGCGCGTTACAATACCGTTTGTTTATCGAAACTAATTAAAATTATAAATGTAAATGTACTTTTGTCGTTGCAAATTTGTCCTTTTAATGCGCCCCTAAAAACGACGGGACTTTGTCATTTTGCAATCTCGTTACACCGGTGTTAATGGCAAAAGCTTTACGCGCGGCATTTTTATTTATTTTCAGCCGGCCGAATTATATTTATTTTTCATTCCGCAAATGTTACAAGTCAAATTATTGAACGCGGCCGCAAAAAGTTACGCGCGTTGATTAAATTAATCAGTAAACACATTATAAATAGATTTCCAGTTTTAATTTCAGTCGACGGGGGGGGGGGCGGATTTGGATTTTATTGCACCTTTGATCTTTGCGGTCCGTCGTTCGCGACGCGGCAACAGTGCCGCTTTCAATTTGGAAAAATAAAGTCCTCTGGGTGGTGCTCGGTCGGTGAAGTGTTTTAAAAATGATCGAGTTTCAGAGTTGCCATCATCGGGGGAATGTCTTTATCGTCGAATCTCTGAAAATTAGACGAATTCATTTGTGAAACAATGAAACCCAATCGTGGGCTCATGTCGCATTCCTCTCTCATTAAACATACGCCGCTCGTGCAATTAGCTTGCGCATTTGTTATCAAAAGTTTTCGACGTAAAACACAAGTTACAAACAGCGTTATCCAATCGTACGTTCGCGCGCTGATCCGCAAAATTTTCGAAACATTTAATTTGATCCGGTTTGCACAATGCAAACTGAATTTCCATTTAAGTGATGTTGACGTCGTGAGGCCTCCCCGTTTATTTAGTCTTCTAAACAGATCGTTAAAAAATTCCCCGAATAATTTCAACCATGCACTGAGAAAAATGAAATAGTATATTTATCAATAAATTCTGGGGTATTGAACCTATATGTACTCTGTAGGTGTAACTGTAATAATTTATGGAAAAACTAAGTATATGTAATGCATATAGTTCTATAAACATAGAATACTATACAATGTATATAGAAAAAATTCCCAAAAATTATAAGTGATACACATACAAAGAACGTATACACGGGAAAAAATACGCCATAGGGTTCACAGCAAAATGGCATTGATTCAACATAGACAATATATGTAAGATCAACACGGTGTATTGCGTTGGCCTAACAGCGCGCCTTCTTTTGTTTTACCGAAATT
>JABFPN010003627.1:0-17461 GCA_022817305.1 Leptoteleia sp. ZL-2020
AAATAAAAATAAACTTTTAATAAAGATTACAAAACTAAGGCCTTCGTCACTGCTTTATCACTCAGTTTGTTAATTTTACGCGAACTATTAATAAAAATTATATAAACTTTTTTCGCCGTGTAGTAGTATGAATTATAAAAGTTATTTTTCAATATAAAATTTGAATCCTTATTCGACTTTATAGCTTTCTTTCTTTTTGATTAATCAAACGGTTGACTTTTGGGGAAGATTTATTAGAATAAAATTAGCAACTAAACCGGGTTTTACCCCTATTCCAGAATATATTACAGTAATTCACGTCCGAACATTGCCAGCAAAATCTTATCCGTTGAATGTTTGATATTTAATAATGTCATTCATGGTTACTACAATTCGGAAAATATAATTTAATGACACGCGTTACATCCACGCGGGCGCAGCAGAAAGTCGCGAAAAATCTGGATCCAATAAAAGGGTACAAACTTTTTCATAGTAATTTAACTTCAATATTCATGCATCAATTAGAATCTCGTTATTCAAGAGGATAAAAAGTGTTGCCTGACACTTTTCGTTTTATGATTGATCGAAATCGCAGAATTTCAATTACGTTGTTCCTCAGATGCCGAAAGAAGTTCTAATTATTCGCGATGCGAGCGAATCGGAACGGAGGATGCGATCGATCGATTAATTTTCGCGACGTAAAACGAAAAAGAAAAAAAAAAAAAAAAGAAATGGAAGGAAAATATAATTCGCCGGAAATGTCTGAGTTTAGGCGGACCGGAGATGAAATATAAGGGTTGCGTTTGTAACCATAAAGCAGCCGGGAAGTGTGAGCCAGCTCTTTATTCAGCTCATGTCTTGGCTAATAAATAATTAAAACTTTTGTTTCGAAGGTGGCGCTGATGTACGGCGCCAACCGTCGTACGCGTCCTACGCCATCACTTGAGTAATCGCACTTTATGAATTAAGGTTATGCTTTATGTTAAAAGATTCCGCTCGGCATCTGTTTCTAATTACCTGTTAATAGCTATAGCACATGCACTAAGACGTTTGTTACCATTACGCTTTTACCTATTATATCCCCGTGTGCCTTATTTTCTTTGAATCCACCACTTTCTGCAAATTTATTACTCAAAGAGAATCCCCTCTTCTAATGATCATAACTAATGGAATATTTTATTAAGCAGACGCTCGGCGAATTAAAAAGGATTTTTAGTAACTTCGTCGCGTTTAAAATGTTTCTCCCCCTTTTGTAAATACTGCAATTAGTTTGATGATTCGATTGTGGTCTTAAATCTAAACGTTTGCAACGATTAATATTTAATGGACGGGATGCAATATAATTGTATTAGTTTTTTTTTTTAAAAAATCTCTTCCTCTTATAATTTGCTAAATTAAAAAAAAATATTCATGAAATTTATTAAATACTAGGTTTAACTGTAACTTTTCTCAGTGTAACAGCTGGACGATCTAGCCATTATCCGGCCCTCATTTAGATTTTAAACAGCTGATTTCTAGCTTAATATTCGATCAATCACCAGCTACCATCCAGTTGTCATAAATCCACGCGCGTATCAATATATACGATCATCTTTCAGTTTATATATTTAATATTTAAACTGTTCTCCTGCGGGGTGTAGATTAACAATTTGCATTTTCCCTTTAAAAATTTTTGATTTCGGTAAAACTCGGTTAAGAAAATTTTTGTTTGAACATAAAAAGGGACAATGCAATTGCATTATTGTTAATTCAGTTTTGCCCGTAGGTAAAAAGTGTAAGAACATTAAGCGAAGATAATCGTATTTCGCAGTTCGTAGCATGCTTCATTCTCAGGTGCGCGAGGATTACAAGGCGCGAGTAAAAATGAGCAGCATTTGCTTTTGGTTTTGGGTACGCGGCAGAACAATCGAATGGGGTGGAATATGCAGTCATTAAATGTGACCCGCTGTGCAGCCAGGATGCTGGTACCTAGTAAGTCCGCCTGTTAACTCGAGGCTAAGAAGGGGTTCAGCCCGCGCTGGCAACTGTTATCTCGGCCAAACCCTATAGCCAACGATAAATCACGGATTTCTTTTAACGAGCATTAATTGTTTTTGCGATAGCAACTGCTGCTGCTGCTTTGCGAATGGCTAAAGGTTACGACGATTCAAGAATTTCGCAATAATAGCGTTTTCTACAATTTAAACCACCGCCGGTTCGTTCGAGTAAATGATGGCACAGGTAATTCAACTTTGAACGTTCGCCCAAGAAGATTGCTTAGATTTGAATTAATTCTCATTTATCTAAACGCATTCGGGTGATTGATGATCCGATCTGTAATGGAGAAAATAGGCGATGCGTTTGCTTTTGGACTCACTAATAGTTTTGGCCGAATGAAATCTTGATGCTTCGCGTCGATGATCGCATTTTTAAAACTTAAAAATTTAAACGGGAATTGCATATGCTTCTTTTAATTGTTTAACTATAAGAAATGGATAATTTTTAATTGGTTTTATCATAACATTGTACATTTATAATATAGATAATACTTATTATTGGACGAAAATAAAAAGTTATGTCCTTTTGCACAAGTCACTGTATTTTGTTTCTAGTAGAATCTCATAAATCTGTTATACTGAATTTTTTACACGAAAATTATTTTCAAGTTATATAATCTTACAATGATTATCAATCTTTCTTCCATGACAAATCTAACTACAGATAAGTTTTCATTATATAACGAAAAGTAAACCAATTATTATTACATCAGCCGTTCACTGTTTACATTATTTTGTACTCGAAGTATGAGAGACTTGCGCTGTCAAAAAAATTTTCGATGGGTCCAAATCCAAAGGCTTATTGCATTGAAGTTGCGAGCCGGGTTGTGTAGCTATAGATGAGCGAAGGCAATACAGAACGGTGAGCAACATTTCTCCGGCACGCGTTAGCCACCTAGAATTACTTTAATGCCATTGCAATGTTCCTCATCCTTTCTTGCGCGTGTAATATTAGACTGAGGGACGAGCGGGCGAAGAGGAGGGCTGGAAGCGCGCGAGGAGTAGGTAATGCCACGGTAGCGAATACAACTCTTTGGCTCATAGATCAATGGCTGGCAATTATTGTAAGTTCATTAGACTCTCGAATTCTCCTCCCCCGTTACCATTGTTTTGTCTCTTCGGCGTCCTCGTCTATCCGCTGCGGCTGCCTCCCGTTCCCATTTCGCCTCTCTCTCGCTCTCTCCCTCGCTCTGTCGCAAGGCAGACTCTTGCTTTCGTAGTAACATCTTCTCGTGTGGAAGAATTTCTCCCTCCCTCCGCCTCCGCTTCCCTCCTTCGCGCACACGCCCCTTTCGTAAGCTGAAATTGCGACATTCCGGTGTGAAACGCCGAAACTATTTGACTCCGTAATTTGTGATTGTAGTTTATTGCAACAATGGACTAATGCCCCTGCTACGTGTATAGTTTCGCGTAGATAACTTTGCAAATCCATTTCAGATATCTTCTTTAATACGTAATTGTTTGCCAACTCGTTTTATCGAGAGACCGCTCTCTGCTTATCATAATTAAACGTTTTTAATATGCCAAAGACGAGAATTTCAGGAGCAATGGAAATTTCTTATCGTTGAATATACTGGAAAAAAAAATGGAACAAAAGTTACGATCAGAATTACCGTCTGATTAAAATGTCTAAAGTTCGATTATAATAATCAGAAGTGTTAGTTAAAATTGAATAATTAATTGTGGCAATATTCTTGTTATTAATTTTATACTTGATATACCTGTCGTTTTAATGTATAAAGTTTTAAGTTGTTATATTTTAGATGTTAAAATAATTAATTATTTTAATGTTTACAATATAGAAGTCAATTTGTTATATTTTAGGTTGTTTTAATTATAAATGCACAATAATCTTTGAATGTTGATTCTATGACAACAAAAGAGAATACCTATTTTTATTTAAGAAGGGACAACCTAAAAGAAGATTCATTTCCGGCGAAAAAAAAATATTATTTTTATATAAAAATGTTCGTTTGAATTTTGCGTTCGTCCAGAAGGATATTATTTCAATGAAATGATCATTTTTAAGAGCGTAGGATAACAGACTAAATTAAGAACAGAAATTCTTGTTATCTAAACGTTTAGCAATTTTTCTTTCTTTTCCGTTTAATCAAATCAATAAATCAAGTATAATCAAGTAATTATAGAAAGTTCGTAGATCGATACAATAAAGTTTAATTGGAAACATTCATTCTGAAATTAGAATAATTATTATTATTTTTGGGCTTTTTTAACCTAAATTTGTCTTCATTTGAATGGGAGTTTGGAGTAATGGCACATTAAATTACGGTATTTTATTTTATTTTGACTATGCGTAGTGAATTATTGAGGTTGTAATTTCGTAAAAAAAAATTTGTTAGGGTTGCAAATTGGCGTCATGTATTTCGGAATGTTATTAATTAAATAGAATGTTTTTCGAGTCTTCGGGTCAACAAACATTTCCATTAGCGAGATCTTAATACGACGAAAACATTTGTCGGAGTGACAAAAAATGAAATTATGAACTGATGTAACATCTAGAAAATGCGAAAAGAAGATTGAGCGAAATGGAGATAAAGAGAGGGCGCGGAATCAGAGACGGGAATCTAGGATGGAAAATAATCTTGGGGAAATTTCAATCAGGAAAATGCGTTACATATTCATACTTCTCACTCGCACAGCACTAGATCATAAATAAAACAAGTTATAGCCGGCGTGGATTGCAGACAGCTCTCCGTGCATCTATACCGATTCAGTTGTTTCGGGACTGTAACGAAGTTTGTTGTAAGTGTAGCCGGGCGCCCGGAAAAAGAATTTACACGCGCGTCTTAAGATAACAACACGGCGAAAATATTTTTACGAGCGTTCTTGAATTAAACTAAAACGCTTCAGGAAGAAAGACAACCGCAAAGCTGTCGGTAAATCCTTGTTTGGATTTCTGTTCGCGCTCCAAGAAATTTGTTCGCGAAAATTGCTTAACAAAATAGAGTTACCAAATTCTTTACGATTTTTACCATCGCTGTCGTTGCAAATCATTTACAAATATTTGACTTTAATATGATCGATCGCGCAGTTATGCAATTTTTTTTTCGTTTAATAATGAAATCGATTAATTTTATTAGATAATGAACTGTAAAATAATTCACCACGAACGACGCTCGGTAGAATTATAATTATTCAATTTTAGAGTTAGATACACGCGGTTTATTTAATAAGACTTTAGTAAACACAGTCCTGTAATATTATTCTATTCTACGTGGTACTATAAAAACTTTTGACACTAAGAACGAAGGAGGATTTCTTTATTATCTGAATTTTTAAATGAACAAATTTTGTGGGAAAAGTATAATAATTTCTTTTTCAGGTTAGGTTATAAATAAACTGAGGAGGAACCTTCTTATCCTCCTTGATTTAAAGTTCCGTTAGATATTTATGCTTCTGACTGTAAATTTACGCTCTTCGGTGTAAATATACGTTTAGCCCAATAAATTCTAAATGTAGAACAATACTAATAGTATACATAAAGTACATTTATAATCAAAATAACAATTTAAAGTCCTAACGTATACATTTCGATAGCAAAATTGTACCTTTTTATGTCCTTATTTTTTAAATTATAATAATTTGAAGATTTGAAGCAATACCTATAAATTCCAACTTTGATCATAACAACAAATCTTAATTAAATAACTCATTTATCAAGTAGATAATGCGCAATTGAAGAAATAAATATAAAAATACTTTTTTTCCCCACTTTCTTTAATCGGACTGTCTTCTCGATCAAATATCAAGTAGATTTCCTACTCGCAACAATCGGACTCGCTTTACTTTAAACGATCATTTTCATGAATGTACATCTTTTTACCGCTTACGCGCAAAAAACCGAGAATCGTCATTACTTTAATTTACGATGGCTTTGCGAACACAAAACAGATAACAAAATCAAAGGAAAGCTCGTTCTTATGGACAGTAAAGCTTTTTCGGGAAATAAATGGCGATTTGAAAGATGGTTTGCGCAAATCACAAACAAACCCAACTAATTGTGTCTAATAATGAAATCGTAAAAGGTGTAAGGTAGCGGAGCACATGGCTGCTTCTCTTTATCCGGCAGGATCGTAAGAGAGCCGCGAGCTCTTTCAAGAAGACTGGTAGTTAAAAGTTACAAGACGATCCGTTGAGTAATTCCAGACCGTTTCTAGACGGTTGCAAATTGCAATCGTGAACGCTGTGATAATTGTCGTGCAGTCCTCTCGCGTAATGACAATTTTCATCGTGTCGTCACACGGCGTTCGCCCGGGTGGCAGATAATTGCCTCATTGCATCTTTCGAGACATCGTCATCGAGAACGGGCCACAGACGAGAGGCGCGAGGCATCTATGCGCGAGTGCGTCATTTCGTTTCTTTAAACTGACAGCTTTGTAACCAGTAATTTCGTTATTATTCATAAAATAAACGCTCCGACTTTATTACACGAGTAAACCAAGTCAGATGTACTTGTTGTCACCTTTTCTTCCAAGTTTCAGTCTTTCCCGTTGATAAAACTTGTCCCTTTTTTTTCTTTGGCCTGACTTTGTTATAATTCTAGTTAATGGATTCCCGCCAAAATTTTTATTTGCGTACTTATTTTAACTTATATAGTCAGTCATAATACTTGCTGGACTGTAAAATACGTGAATGGTTTATTATTAATGTTATTTTTCAGATGAAATTAATAGAAATGATGATTAAATATATAGAAAAAAGTTGGACTTGTGATTACGCAGAAAAATTACATTATAAACTGATAAATGGCAAATTGTGATTTTGAATAAAAATCAAGTGATAGCAAATGAGAAAAAAGTAATAACAAAAACCTGTACTAACAAAACAATGTTGCAATTTATATGAAATAGACGTTTGTTGCAAGAAATTGAATGAAACTAATGAAAAACTATAAAACAATGTAATTGGAATACAAAATGGAAATTAAACTTTTAAATTACATTTTAATTTAATATTGCTTTGCAATTATTCGATAGATACGCATATATTTGCAAAGTATTTAATTTAATTGCAGTTGAACAATATAAGAAGCGAACGAAAATAAAAATTGGAAAATAACGCAAATGAAACTCGCGCTTTTTTCACAAATAAAATACTTGAATGTTGCACGGCATAAAGTGGAATAGTATTGAACGATGAATCCGCGGAACGAAATTCTGCATTTGTTCTTACACCCGGGTAGGAAAAAAAAAATGAAATATATTCATGACGACACGTGGAATTTTGGAATATAACGGGAATGAGTTACCGGTGATATTTTCCTTATTTTTCCCCTTCAAACAAACAAAGACTTGGGACACCGGGACCGACGTTGTAATAAATAATAAATAATTCTTAAAACAGTGGCCTATACATCAACGTGTCATTTCGCGAACTGTAGTAACGGAGAATGAGAAGCGCCGCAAAATTTATCGATGCTAATTTTCCAGCGTGCGGTTTCCAGCACCGGAGAGAAGAATTGTGTTCCGCTCGCTTCTTATCTTGTATTACAATTATTCGATACGAAATTTTTTTTGCCACATTTATCTCGGAATTACTCCCATCGAAGCGAAATTCAATCGATAAAGGCGCGTTGCGATAATATCGACATAGTAAAATTAAACCGTGATTATATGAGAAGAAAGCGAATCTGGAATTACGATGGTAATCTGCACTAACGGTAAATAAGTTGTACTGTTTCGGTAGCTTGTAATAATTTGACGCTAAGATGTTGCAATAATAAATGTAAATTTAACATTAGTATAAGGTGTATTAAGACCCAGATTTCGGAATGGAGTTGTTATTAAATTTTGACGTTGAGTAAACTGCGACTTCATTAATATTAAAAATTGTTGCACAAATGTAAATTAAAAAGTTAATGAAATCAAAGTTGAAATTCAACATATCCGATATTTAGTACGACAGAGGCGTAGTGATAATAACAAGAATAAATAATAAAAACAGGTAGCTGATAACGCGGACTAACAAGTTAAAAAACTAAACTAAGCAAAACGTGTCTGCCAATAGTTGTCAACATGCTGATGCTTTTTTCCTAATTTATGATTAGTCAATTTGTTAATTTTTTTTAAGCATGTGCCCACTTTACTAACAATGTTAGGAATTTTGTTTTAAATCTTTTCTCTTCGCGTAGATTTCCCACCTTAAATTCAGCGAAACACTTAAACCTCTAACGCAGGCATAAACAGCAGCAATAAATTATCGCTGCTGTACGGTTTTTATTAAAAAAAAAAAAAAAAGGAGCGGTAATTTTTTATTTCGTTTTCGGATAAAGCGAAATAGCTGATAATGGGAACTAACAATTTAAGTATAGCGCAACACAAATTCGATGGAATTCGATTTAGCGTGAACGTAATTCGCGTTGCAATTACGTAATAATGGCGGCGGTACGTGAACGTGGAAATTCAGTTTACTCCTATCTACGCAATAATTGTTCTTATTTTATTATTGCCAGACTATTTTGCAGCGTAACTGTCATTAACGTTGCAGCCTCACCGCTTGACGCTCGCTCGTAATTAAATATAAGATTGTGCCTCCCCATTTGTAATTGTGCTGAATTTAGCAATATTTAATTTGCGTTTACCGAAGCCGACTCTGTGCACTTATTATTTCGTTTCGTTGCACGCGGTATTCTAACAATCCGAGAAGTCATCGTGCTGCTATTCGTAGCTATGCAGTCGGGCCAACTTTGCGATTGCGTTTCCATTCTTGCGGCGATAATACGCGGAACGTGTGCAGCACCTCGCAATTTATAATTCGCAATATCACAATCGCAACGCGCGCGCAACCGTTTCGTTCGCGGAGCTGAGAATAAGCAACGTGACGTTCCGGATGTAAGCTGTGACAAATGAAACTTGTCATTCTGTGTACGGATTATTACAAAAACATTCATTTTGTTCGTTTTAAAAACTTTGAAGCAATTAAAACTATTCGTTCAGAAAATGTTGCCGAAAGCTTGTCAGTTTTATATTACAGCGGTTCAGCGAGAGATAAAGCAGTTGTTTGTTTGATATATCATACGATGCTAATGCAACGCAAAGATGGCCACGATCGAATATTTTTAAATTAATTATCCTTAATTGAAATTTTCCGTGTTCTTTAATTTAATTAACAAATCCTTCTTAGCATTTTATCGATCAATGATACCTTTGTGATGGTGAAGATGATCCCGTGGTACGTGCATCTTACTTTCTATCTATTCTTTAACTTCGTATGAATGCAGTTATATTTTTAATAATAATTACTTCTATACTATACTTTACGTATACAAGAATCTAAGTTTAAAGACAATTTAGAAACATAGCTTTTTTTAAAATAATTTTAATAATACTTATACTAAAATAACAATCAAGGCTAGAGTAAAACTAAAATTACAAACCGCACTATTTATAATTTATTTTAGAATACTGGTATACCAAAATAATGATACCAAAGGTCTATTGAATACGTTAGAGATTTTGAAAATCTTTTCCAAGTATGGTAACTTCTAAAATCTTTTCCTGGAATAGTTGTAGCCTTCAAGCTGCAAAACTTACAACACAATAACGCGATAAACAAAAAGAAAAAACATTCGAATTGTTTCTTCGACCCGATACATGACTCGGCTTTTGTATCGCAAAATTTCTTCAGTAGTCCAGATCCGATCGTGTAAACATCGCGAGGCATTATTTTCTATAAAATATTGCACTGTAACGTCCCTTAACGATTTGCGAAAGTTTGCCCCCGCTGCTGCGAGATGAGGAACAACGGGCGTATCTTATATTTGTTTTTGTAAGACGGTGTTGGTAATTGTCGAATGGAGTGTCAGGTTGACGAAAACCTATTAGGCTGCAATCAATAAACAAAGGAGCGTTTTGGGTGATATAATATTGATTAATGGGAGGTTAAGGAAGCGTGGCGGCGTTTAGTCAAAGTTCTCTCTAAGGTTCGCTCTTTCGTCGGTGCCCTCTCCCCAACTTCCGGATGTACGTTCTCGCGCGAGGAGGTTCGGTGTGTGCCGAGCGATTATCGAATTTCCTCCTCGTAACAATGAGGTCCTATTAACTCCCGCCTTCGCCCTCGGTGCACCCGATACAGTGCCGCTTTTGTGTATTGTTAAGTCTATCCGCATTGAACGATCCATAATACGGAGTTACTTTTCACGATAAATCGTTCCAAATTGCTTCTCGGTCTCGAAAACGAATTTACTCTCTGGTCCATTGTTTACGGAGCTACATCTCGTGCCGGATTCGTGCGTGCCCCGTCAACGATGAGCCGGAGCAATTAAGGCCAGGTGCCTTTGCCGTTTGGCCACTGTCGCCGCGCTCGATAGCGGGGCCTCCCCCGTTCGATTGCCGTATCCTCGGGAGCGCTCCAATTTATTTCGTTTGGCCGATCTAAAAAAAGAAACGCGCGCCCGCCCTTTTCATCTCCGCGAGAGGTTCAACTATCTTTCGCGAGTCTTAAAGCACACGGCGTACACTCAGCGCTGCTCCAGAATTCTAGATACTACGAGATCTCGTCGCTTCAACGCTGTTCTTGCGTTGTGTCCCCTTTTATATCTCGCTGCTCCTCATCCTCGTCTTGTTTGCTGCAAAAGTCTCAACTTCAGAAAGACCAATTAGTTACATTTTTCTTCGAGGAACTCGTCATTGTTTATGCTGTTTGTAACGAGAGCGAGAAATAATTTCAACTACCGAACGTGCCTCTCGGCGCGTCAATTGGCGCGGGACCCGTGCGGACCGCGCGAAGCGCCGTCCTTGGCGTCGCGATTGCCCCAGCTTTGGAGAGCGCTCGTGTCCGAGCCATCGGGCCAATGGGATCGATCGTTCGGCTCGGCAAATAAGCGCCGGCGAGCATCGAGACGCGGCCTATTGGAGAGTCTCATTAGGCTTGTTTGTTATTGTTCGCGCGGCACTACAGCGCGGCAAAGTGGGCGATACGAGAGGCCGCCCCGAGGTGTCAGGTTGATTTCACTGATTCTCGCGCCTCGACTTGTCATCCAACCCTGTTTGCCGGCGCCGCTATGACACCGACTACTCACGGACACTTGACCCCATTTTTGGTTTCCTTTTAAGCAGCTCTGTCACAATACGCGAAAGCTTGTTAAGTAGAAGCATACTTGGAAGTGAAATGCGAATTCTCCAGGGACGATGTCGTTGGATACGTATCGCATGGGTTGTCGTGAATTGTTAAGAACGGAGGAAAAACAAAAGCGCGGGGTGGGACGGCGCGATGCCCGAGATTGGCGAAGAATGCGAAACGGGCTTTGGCGGGTCTCGGGCGCATTGACTGTTTACGATGGAAATTTCTTAAAGTTCAGTGGCAAAAATGCGCTTGCCGCTCGGCCTCGCTTTGTGCTGTAATGGAGAAGGAAATGTTGGGGTGATTGGTTCGCGAAGCTTCGCCAAAGAAACAACCGCTGAATTCAAAGCAGCGAAATTTCCCGAGGAGGAGGAGGAGGGGGGAGGAAATAGGAAGGAAAATCAGAAACGGAATCAGCGAGCACTTGTCACGCCGGTTGTACCCGGACAAAAAAAAAATTGCGCCGAGGAATCTTGGAGGAAAGCTGATGAAGGTCTTGTTCATTTGCCAGGGCTAATGGTTTGGGCCAAGCGGGGAAGGTTATTATGCGAAAGCACAAAAGCGATACCTTCGCAATTAAGAAACACGTAAAACTGTGTTTTTCTTTGTTTGCACGTTCTAAGGGTCACAGCGAAATCTTTTTCCATGCCGCCGTTTTCTTGGCTTCGCTTCTGTTGTTTCCCGGATGAGCGTACATGCTTGAAGACTTGTTAATTCTGAAAGAATAGGTAATCGCACACACAACTGCGACCTTATCTTTTGAAAATAAAAGTGGACTTTGCCCCGGGCGGACCGAGTCAAATCTAGACAGTCAATGATACTAGGTACAATATGGATAGGAACGCCTTCCGCGGTGCACTGTTAAAATTTCAGTATTTAAGATGAACCGTTAGTTGGAAGTAACTTTTCGTTGGATTTTTATTTCTTATCATTTAACGAAGTAGAATTTTTATAAATATTTCATGCTCACTTATTCGCAGTTTAAATATTGAGTCGTTTAATAATTTACACCACGTGTTAAAGTAATTTTAGAACGTTGAGGGTCGTTGTTGACTATATATATATAAATATACACATCTAGTGGTCTGGTACGAAATTAACATACTAATGAATAAAGCAGTTTTATAAATTCTGGGAATTGACCATAAAGGGTATTAATTGTTGCTGATTTTAATACCAATATTAACAATTATAGTCAGTCTAATATTAATTCCAAAATAGAACTGGTATTCATTAACAATATGATTTCCAAAGTAAACCACACCATAATCATTGAAAGGAACGACTAAAAGATTATAATTAAATAAAAACTCAAAAATCCGAAAAAGGTTGCAGAAGCTAATCAAGAACCTGGCGCAGCCTGAGCCAAATGAAGCTTCGTCTTTGACGGAGCGACTTATTCCGATTCAAGAGATATTTCGAGTGTATTTGTGGAAGAAAATGTACTTCTGATCTGGGAGCGACAGTCAGTATGCTTGACGCGTGACTGTTTCGAATTCGCCTAGAGAATGAGCGTGCTCTCGCTCCAGCTGGTGCCTTCGTTGTTGCGGGGTCTCCGTCGCACCAACGGCGGCGCCGTATGTCGATGCCAGAAAAGCCGTGGAGGGTCTGGCAGAGGTGAGTTGAAGAAGGGACGCCGTAGAATATGAAACAATCGCTTCATTGGAAAGTCGAGAATCTCTCGAGTCAGTCGGCGTTTGACTTGCCATTAGGAGCGTCAGTTTTAATTGTGCCTGCTCTCTCTTCTCCGTCCTCTCGTCGTCGTTGTCTATCTGCCGCACTCCGGCGGAGCGTCTCAGGTGAAGTGTATCGCCAACCATCCCCGTATGTGCTCTCGCTCGCACTCGCTCGCACTCGCTGGCTGCGCCTATAACGGCGACAGCCCACCCCGTGCCCTTTAGCGATGTCTCATTAGTTGCAGTGCGCCGCTGGATGAGTACTCCCTCTTACTTCTCCGGCATCGCGCACCCCGCGCCATCTCGGCCCGCTACTTCGTCACTCGACAGTCACCTCCTTATCCGCGGCCACTTATTACTCAGACCCTACACCGCCGCTGCGACGTGGGGGCCGAAAAAGTCTATCGTTCGTTGTACCGTATCACGATGAAACAAAAGACAACAATGCAATTGGACGACACACGTCAAACGGTCCTCGGCGTTACTTCTTCACTTGAGACACGACTCAGCAAGTTATTGTTCCTCGGACAATTTTTTGCCGGCTCGAGGTACTCATGGTGTTGCGGATACCTTCAGACGATTCTCCACAATGCGGCAGCGCATTTCATTAAAGAAAATAAGTTAAAGTTGATCTGGACACTTTTCATCTTGCATCGTTAAGCTGGAAGACACTCTGCTTGCTTATATTTCTTCCAAAGGTGTTTCCATTTGATTGGAAACATTCGCGAGTTAGGCTGAACATTGAGCACCGTGCCTTCGTGTTATTTACCAAATATTTCATAAAATTACTCAGAACAAATATGCGAATAAACCCTCCGCGTGTCGTAGACGGCAGCGTACGAAAAAGTTTCCGGGCGAGAAGAAGGCACGACGAGGAAAGTCAAATGCACTCTTCGCGGTAAATTTCTAATTTTCATTCGACTGCAGCCATCCGGTTCAACGTTGCCCTGGCGTCCGGGCAACTGCAAAAATATCGCACAATGTTTGATCAAAATAGCAAAGCCCCACATTGTCGGCTTTGAAAGTCTTCTTACATTGGGAGCCACGTCGGCGGCGTATCGTGGCATCAAATGCGCGCCGCAATTCGTAACATCCCAACCCTTTTGATATCTAAAATAAACAAACGATGGCCATTTTACGAATAAGCAACTTCGATACGCGTAGCGGCGGGGGACACAAACAGCTAGATAGTTGCTCCAGGCGTAGCTTGATTATTTTCCGCTAGCTCGTTCATTCAGGTGGAGCGTGCGAGGCGCACGAAGGTTCAATTGGAAACAGCAATCACTGCTCGCCTGTATTTTGTTCTCTTCTACTAGAGCGGCGAACTCCAATAATAAGCTTTCTCCTATATTGCCTCTTCAACCCTCCCCGGCTCCGCCGCCACCATCGCTGACTGCCTTCGTCCCCAGTTTCCTTCCAGTTTCCAACGTTTCGTCTCTCGACGATCCTCTTTTCTCTACCCACTTTAACCTCCTCCTCCTCCTCCTCCTCCTCCTCCTCCTCCTTCCCTACCCCACCCCACCCCCAACGCTCTCCCCTCTCGCCAACCCCCCTCCGCCCCCCCCCCTTCGGGCCACCCGGCCACCCCTCGCCGCGCATTCCCGATCCCAGTCAGGTCGATTCTCGAGATATACCTTGTCTATATTCCGTTGTTACTAAACCCGTACGACGTTATAACGGAAAGCTAAATAAAAATAGATGGTACGATGAATATTTGCAGGCAACCAGCCATCGCGATACAAAATTCAAATATTAGTTGGGTTCGCCTGCCACCTAGCCCAGCTCAAGCATTTCCGCGCTCCGCTTTTTCCCCATTTTCCTTTTATCGACAAATGTTATTTCGGATGCTGAAATCGGGCGACGCTTATTATATTATAATGAACGCTTTTCGCGAATATTAATTTCCGCGAAAGCTAATGTCAACTGTCGCGAGCAACGCTGAAATACCTTTTGGGACGTTAACTCGGGCAAGCTCGTATTTTTTCAGCGCCATTTTTCTCTTTATTTTATAAAATAATTATTTCCAAGGGCTGCGAATGTTGGTTGATAGAGAGTGGCGACATAACTGGCATAGATGGGGGCAGGGGCAGGGCAGGGGCTGGAGAAGGGGGGGGGGTTGTGTAATATTTACTTTGCCATTCGTCTCGACGGAAGTGTAATGGAAATATTTTGTTGTAAAATTACGCGGCCGAGGCTGGGGGCCGCGTTAACAATATCTGGTATTGCGAAATATGTTGAATATTGTAAAAACATCATTTATGAGGGAAAATTACCGAACATTTTCGTATTACGCGTGCGGGAGTATTCGCGCAGTTTTATGGATAAACATAGAATGTGTAATAATGAAATTGGGAGCGCCGTCTGTAATATGGATTTTTATCGCGTAAGCTATTCTTAAATATATTGTTGTTAATCCAGCGATAATATAATAAACTTTAGAAGAGCCGAGAGAAATAAAGAACAATACTGCACTGCGAATTAAGCTGGTTAATGTGTTTTGAGGTAAAATATTCGTTTTGAATATGAGATGTAATGATATAAAATAAATTTTAGCTTCGTGCTGTCGGTTATGTGCGGGCTAGTTGTAATTTGTTTTTGTTTAGGAATACTGAAATAGTATTATGATATATGGAATCAATTATTGCACTAGTCGGACATTTTGTGATTTCATGCGTGCTAAAATAATGTGAATCTAAAGGATTGGCAACTACTCAAAGATTTAGCCGCAGTTTACACAAAGTAGAGATTTACAAAAACAAATGTATCGAAAATTTCATGCTTATTTTGAGAGAGAAATAGCGAAGCCCTATTTATATAGCAGATTGAAAATGTTATATCATTTAATAATGGTATAATTAAAAATACTTAATTAATTACTACAACTAAGACAATTTTTTAATTTGTTTAAGTAAGATATCTGATCTATAACACGTTAAGTCGAAATTGGCATTCGCTTATATCAACTCAAAAGTTTTCACTACCTTATTAAAATGATTTAGTATATAATTTAATATTGCTTATTTTACATTACAACGAGTGAATAAACATAAAATTTCGTCATCACCATAAATTAGAATGAAAGAGTGATTACTCCTTTTTTTTTCTCATTTTCAAAATGTCATAAAAGTATTTTATCAATTATCACAATCCCAATAATCATAAAAACTTACCCGATCATCAAACGTTAATACCAACAGGCATTAGTCGATCGCGGTGAAAAACGATGTACGTAATGACAAGCTGGATTTTCACCATTGGCTGCGAGCAACAACACCGGTACAATTACACGAGCGCGGGTTGTAACCCTTCTACCCTGTAAACAACACATAAATACGTCGATTCAATTCCGTTTCAGTGGGAAAACCGCCTCCCCCGACCCTTCACCTATTCAGCGACGTACTCGCCCTTCTATAAAAATTTATCGACTGGCAAATTGTTTCGCGTGCAGAGTATTCCTCATATACAAATAACAAACACGCAGGTCCTACGCTCAATAATCGCTGCCCTGCACGACAGTTTAGGGTAGCGAGAGCAGATGAAACAGGGGTCGGAATTCCAGAAAAAGTGACCACTCCAATGGTAAGCCTGGCCAGCGCGGCGTTAATTAACAAAAAGTCATTAAACTTTCTGCGAGAATCGTCACGAAAGAGCGAATCGGAATGTCTCCCCGAGCATCGGATTGCCTCTTTCAATTCTTTTCCCTTCTTCTTTTATTTTTCATTTTACTTCCACTTGCCGTTATCGTCACTTTGTTTATTTGCTCCGCGTAAAACTTTCCCAAGTATCGTTCTGATTCCGGGCCAAAGTCGAATTGTTCCCGATACTGAAAGTCCAATTCAACCGCGACAGTTACCACTCTCAGGTGGCTGTTGCATTTTAAACGAAAATGTAAAAAAAAAAGGAACTGCCCTACGTGTACGGAACGGGTCGTGTACAAATTTGAATATCTTAATTAGTATTTTATGGGCCGCAGTGGCGTTCTGAACGATCGCCTTGCACGGAGTAAGAATGGGACGTTAATAATGAGTGTAACGCAATAGCGCTTTCGGAATCAAAAATGTCGTCACGTAAGTGTCCCTGTCTGAGTTGCCGTTGAGTGGCTATCGATACGCCGATCAACGAACCTTGGTAACAGGACCATAACACGGCAAGGCGATATTGTCGGGCAACAGTCGTCGAAGTTGTGGTCGATAAAGTTTATCGAATGAACGCATGAATATGGAACTTGGGTGTTCAAAGTCATAATTCAATAACAAAGAGACACCTATAATTATTACAAAAAGTAATCCACTATAGTTAATAAACGCAACAATGGTGATAACAAAGAAATGTAATGAAAAATTTAGATTTTTTAAAGATAAACGTGAAAGTTGAAGATTGATGCTGCGGTTTGACTCTCTCAGAACTGAAATGACTTTGAAAAAGTTTAATACTTTGGAAAAATATTATAGTTTATAACAAATGAACCAGTATACGAGAATATCTAAGCAGACTCTTACACTTACAAGAGAATAATTAAATGTATTATTTTTGTTTTGTCTTCTTTTTATAAATTTAAATTATACACTGAGAGAAATATATGAGTATATTTTACTAAGTGTTTTCGTAAAGTTGTGATATATTATCTTTCTTTTAAATAAATACTAATATTATTTCATATATTACGAATTTTTTATTATTAATTACCAA
>JABFPN010003628.1:0-17457 GCA_022817305.1 Leptoteleia sp. ZL-2020
TCTTATCTCTTTTACTTTGCACTCATTTTAAAATACATAACTTCGCCATTATCTTACATAACTCATTATCGCAAACAAGCATTATTATCATGTAAAAGACAATAAAAGATAAATAAGTCGTTTCACTTACTCTGTGCTAATATCTACAGGAAAGCTCTCCACAAGTGGATTGAATTCGGCGTCTAAACTGATGTCCTGGATGAACTTCTGCTTTGTCAGTTTCACGAGATTACATTGTGACCATGTACTTTGGATGGTCATGCCATTCCTTGCAATAGATGTAATCCTTGCACCAGACAAAATTGGTAGCTTGGCAATAGACTTGTATATATTCAAAACGTGATCAATCTGAAAAAAAGAATAATTCTCTGTAGAAAATACAATCGACTGATTTAAATTCATTATCAAAGTCATTATCAAAATCTCCAATTGGGTTGTTCATTGACCTTTACCCCTCCCCACTCCCTTTTTAATCAGCTTCTTGGATTAGAATTTCTGTGCAGGAGTTCAACCATCTATTTTTTGGTGAATACCTATACTTTAAAAAAATGCGGTGTATTAGAGCATTCCGATTCGTCGTACAACATACGACATGTTATGACATAAATTTGAACGACGAGTCCGCACACTCCACACCTTCCTACGTAAATCTACACCATTAATTCTGGATTTTAATTACAATTCAACCTGGATAGAAAATATTCCTTATTCCATTCTTTAATAATCTTTTTTCAATTCCATTAATTAAGACCCTGTTGGTCATTCACAGATCCAGGATCTTTTTAATTCTAATAATGTTTAAATAAAAAAAAAGTAATAATAATATCAAACTTGTACTCAGCAGTGGAGTCCAAATAAAAAAGTATGTCAAATCTTAATCCGCTGACCTTTCCGGACGCCATTGCAGCCTGATAATCCTTCGGTACACCTCGGGTCAGGAAGTCACAATCAGTCCCAAAATCGTTGCCGTTTCCTGGTCACGCGATCTGCACAGAAATGGGAGGAAAAAAGTGGTCGAATGTAACAAGTGACGCGGACTTTCCACTCGAGCAAAGCCCCGCCGAGATCGCACTGGCCGATCATCGCCGATGGCACCTCACTACAATGGAACGCGACAATGAGTTCAAGAGCAGCAGTCTTAAATAAGGCGTCGCTAATTATAATTAAGGACCTAGAGACGTTTTTTCGTCAATGACTTACCATCGTGATGATTGACAGTCAGATAGATGACCAGAGCCGGGGCATTTGTTACCCGGGCCCTGGGTCACCATGTACCACCCTCCTCCTTCCACCGTCCCCAGGCCTATGTAGAAATAAATTTCGAGAATTTGCAAAGTAATTGGAATTATAATTGTTTCAAACGATACGAGTGCACGTACACTGAGAAAAAAGTTATAAGAATAATTACAATGTTTTAAGTACTTATATATTCAATAAAAGGTATACGTTATTATAGGAAAGAGTAATACTGATTACTTGAATGATAAATATCTCTTTTATTTGATGTTATACTTAGTCTTTACTTACTTACGTTTACTCTATTACATTGCATTAAAATTTTTCTTTCAGTGTAGACTTAAACAAATGTAATAAGTAAATTAAATAAACGGTTTGGTATTTTTAGTTTTTACATATAAATGTTTAAACTCTGAATTGAAATAATGAAAAATTAATGAATACAAAATTCATTTCATTTATCATCAAAATAAATTTAAGTTTACATTGCATTCAATTACATAAATTAGAAATCACTGACGTTCTTTTGAGTAATATTTTTCTTCTATGGATTCAATCATTGTTTTCAGGTAAAAAAACTATTATTTTATTATAAATTGAATGAATAAATTCTAAACTTTAAACGGGGGTGCCCCTAGGCTATTTCCCACCTTGCTCGGTGGATAACGTCGGCCCTATATTTGGACTGTGCTCTTTTTATTTTGCTCTCAAATGACAGTGTAACATTATCTTGGGTATAAATAATTAAACACTCTTAAAACAATGCATTTAAATTTGAAACGAATCGTTTACAATTCGTTTCAATTTTAATGCTCAGAATTTTGACAAAATGAAATTGTTTAAATTTGAGAGGGAAATAATTTGGAAGATAAGAAAAAAAGATATTCTTATTAAAATGAGTATAACATGACATATAAACGGTTAGATATAAATAAAATCATTTTGATTAATTTTAAATTTCATTGCATTGCAACATTATTAATTACTTAAATGTATAATAAATATCTGACCCACTGTTAAGATGAATTGAAAATTAAGTACCACCTGTTCCATAATATTTCCCTAAAAATTGTTAATATATTGAAAATTATTATATTTGAAAGGTTCGAAAAGTAAACTGAAAATTAATGTCCCAGAACCATTGACAATTGACTCATAAAATCAGTAAAATTCTAAGCACTCAAGGAAAAGTTCTTTTTGTAACAAAAAAAAGTACTATTTTTCTTGCGCGTGAAAAAAGTACATCAATTAATTGTAAAATAATAATTTGTAACGCGTATATTTTTTTATTACTCATACATTTTGTGGTAAAAGAATATTTATTAAATAAACATAATTTGTTAAATAAACAAACGTAACATTATTGTTCAAGTACCTTTGAATTATATATCATTATTATTATTATTAATACATTCATATTTTTGCTTATTAACCGATTAAAAAGTTTAAATTGAAATTAATCGAAAACTGAATTGAATATTTTATTAAAAAATACAAAATTGTATATTGATTATATATATTTTAATGTTGGTTTTTAAATGTTCCAGTGACGTGGCATTAAAACATGATGAATATTACCATAATTATCTGGATTTAGATTATGCATTTTATTACGTTTTTATTTAAGAATTACACTTCTCATTTAGCCAACTTGCCCAAGCTCCCAAGTTAATTAATTAGGAATTTTAGAGTACGTTTACACTGAAGCGATTCACAAACACTTATGCACAGTCAGTGGAAAACACCATGCTAATTAGTATACAATGATACCAATAAGAATTTTATTTTTTGCGGATAGAAACATATCATTTTTCTAAAAAATAGCTATAAATACAAGAAAGACGAAAATATTGTTACAACTACCTGAAAACAATTTCCGTTTATTATCTCGACAGTCAAGGTTAACAACCCGGCGTACTTTATTTCTTGAATGTCCGCCTGCAACTCGCCGATTTTCTATGTGTCAACTAGTTATTTGAATCGCCAACAGATTTAATTATGGCGCTAGTATCGTCCGGGGTTGTTTACTCCGCGGCTAGTTCGGCGTATAAATATTAAACTGACTATTCAATAATTCTTAATTAAATGTACAAAAAAAAAAAAAAAATGAAATGCCAAGAACGTGTTCTCATTACCTCTTACTTATTATCTAGTCACCGCGGATAATTTTACAAGGTACTGGATGCATTGGGCTGGTCGTTGCTAAGCAGTAACAATGCCAACATAGCCTACAAATTTATCTTACTCGCAGCAATGTTTTTATTTAATAATAATAATCGGTAATGATTATTTGAAAATCACTTCAATTGAAAATGGAAACAGGGTGTTTACAAGAAATAATTTGTAAAAAATGAAAGCTATTTGAGCTTAAATAATATGGCTTTGAGTAATAATTATACGTCACAATTTAGATTTCAAAATGAAAACAAGTATAATAAAGGATTTTATCCTCACGGAGATTATGAAATAGGTAAGAAAATCACTTTTAATTATTTACTGTTAAGAGAACTGATCTATTATTTGATGTAAAATATTTTATTTTCTGTTAGAACAATAAAAAGAACGTATCTGATGTAAAAGTATGTTGGAATACAGGAAATTTTGAATTTAAAAAATAGAGTAAATAAATCGGAAATGCTTCCAAAATTTGATTAGTAAGTTTTTGATGAGTCATAATTATAAGAAACTTTTCAAATTTCTCAATTATTCAAGATTAAACTTTTTATTGAAATTTTTATTGCATTTATTTCTTGTATTGTAATCAACAAATTGCTTTTTATATACACTTCACTTTATCATTTATTGACTTGCATAATTATATTCCAGGGAATGAAGTGAAGTCTAACTTGCCTCTGCAGATAGCTTTTTATTGCAACATTTGGTTGTTACCAGTCTGGTGTTTAGTATTTTTATACAATTTAGATATGAAAGTAATTTCTGCAATTTTGCATTATTCTTATTGATGTTATTATTATTAGCATTAATAATGAACTGCAATATATTATCTCAAATACTGTAATGAGCATAACACAGCAATAATAATAATAATAATATATAACAACAATGTATAAGTAAATAACTATGTCACCTAATAATTGTAAACTTTTTATCTCCATATTAATATTATTATTTTATTGCTACAATGTTTGACACAATTTTATTGAAAAATATTTTTCTTTTTCAGTATTTCGATTTGACTGATATTTACAAATTTATCACTGTTGCAATATTTATCGCAGTTTCCATTTTGGAATGCGTAAGGCTGTATTTAGGTTATTATGGCAACCTAGCAGAAAGGGTATTTTTATAAAAATACTTTCTTATTAAATGAATATAATCTGTGTGTGATTAATTCTTAAATACACCTTTTTTCAATCCAATTTTGTCATTCAATTGTCTGATGAGTCTTACAATGTTCCAGATTCCCGAACTGGCCAGTTTTTGGCTGATTTCAACTCTACTTCAGCTTCCTCTGGAACTGTTCCTTTTTCTTGACCATAATACATTACCTTATATGAGTGACAGAATTCTGAATGGTTTAGCATTGTTCTGTTTACTTTTTGAAATCGTAGCAGGAACCATGACTCTGAAAAACTTGGCAGACTATCATGCGAAGAAGTATATTATCTCTCAGTTATATGGAATTGAACAATAAAATATGATTATCTTACTTGATTTTTTTCATAGAATTTTTTAACGTAATTGAAGAAAAAAACAGAGATTAAATGAAATATTGTTTTGCATATACTTTCAAATGTAAATATTTTATATATTATTAACTTAATTAAACGTAAAATACTAGTCACTAAAGCAAAAATTATGCAAATCTGTTGTTTATTATAATTTCCTCAATAAAATACCATGCAATTTATATAAATTTTGTTGTTAATTATAATTGACACACATATTAGAAGTACAAATATTATTACCCGTTCACCTGTCTAGATCTTGCATAAAGTAGCGACAAATAATGCAAAAATGGAGCTATGACTTGGACAAATTCCTCGAACCTGTCGACAATAGAGTCCCAATTTTCTTCGGGATATTCCGAAAATAACTGAAAGAATCGAGTTCGACATGGCACCATTCTGGACAAAATCTGTTAATTTGAAAACCATTGAACCATTTGCGCTCGGCAAAATTAAAAGTAATAATGTTTTACCCCAAACAATTGCTGTGACATCCAGCTATGATGCTCTTCGAGGGTTTCTTTGTAAGCACATTTCAAAGGACTTAACAAATCCTCTGTTAAATTTCCGGAACGATGGAGTTTGACGATTTTAGTGAAAAAGCAACAAAACAGCTCAAAATCTCTAAACGGAACAATTAATATGAAATTATTTTCAGTTTAATACAACAAATAAATAAATATTGGAAACAATTCTAAATATGAAACAAAAAAAAAGGGGGAGGGGGAATCCTACCTTCTAAGCCACAAAATAGCATCGGTAATAGGCGCGTTATCTTTTTCTACATCTGTAATCATATTGACAATATTCGAATACAATTCTGGATTCGTATTGTAACGTTTCGTTAAAATCTGGAATATTGAACAAAAAAATCGTAATAGATATAATTCAACGCGATTCAAAACTCACGGTCGACTCACTTACGTCTATGTTCATCTGCATATCGTACTTCACGGACGCAAAGACTTTGTCAAATAGATCTGCAATGCAAATGCGAAAGATGGAAACGTGCATTTCAGTTGAACTGTCGATACATACCTATAAAATTTATGACTTTTTGGGAGACCCGTAATACTTCCGCGGTACTAATCACGTCATGAACACTCTTTTCCGGGGATTTTTTTTCCGGCAACGCCATATTCAATAAATTATCAAACTTTTTTCCTCTTATCTCCTTCCTCGCCAAATATCTTCGAAATGTCACTATCTTCGGTCTTCTTTTGTTTCCTATCTGACAACTGGAATTTGAATATCTTTTTTTAGGAAGAACATGAGGAAGGTGGAATGGGAGAATAATTCCTGATATTATTTTTCACCGTATATTTATCATTTTGCATATAATTCGAGTTTACACATTGTCTTGAAATAGAATATATATATATATATATATGTATATATATATTGTCTTTGAATAATGTCATGGAAATGTGGGACTGAAGAAGAAAACGTTTTCAAAAAATGAAATGTAAACAATCTTTGTTTCTATTTTGTATATCTATTCCCTTACAAATGTAAAGAAGTAATGTTTTGTTTGTAATTATTTGACTTCTGTCCTTGGACATTTTTACTAATATAACGGAGCTGAAGAATGAAACGTCTTACATATTAAAAACTTAAACAATAACAATGCTTATTATTGCTTTTATTTGCTAAACTACCCCTTTGTCCTTAAAAAAAGCAAAAGAGATTGTAAGTTTGTTCACATTATATTATTTTCAAAACGTTTTATTCCTCGGTACCATAGAAATAAATCTCATTTATACTGAGATATATTTTCAAAAACGTTTTGATTTTCAATTCCGTCATGGAAATGATATAAGAAAAGATAATACTGTACAATGAACCGCTCGTTTGTTAATATACATGTGCTATACAACTCAAGACAATTTCGTTTTTCTCGCTCTGTTCTAGTTGTTCTTAGGTCCGTCCGCTTGTGAGAAAGCTGGCTAAAAACAGCGAAAGTTCGCGCGTTCGAAAAAGAGGACGTTGGCTTCGCGATTTTCAGCCTCGCCTCGACTCGTTTTTACACCTGTCAAAACTATAAATATACCATTAATACGTATATGCGATCGGTTATAAATTGTTTTTCTCTCTCTCTCTCTTTCTTCCAGTTACGAGTTTCGACCGTTCGTTTGATTATAACTGCGACAAGTAACAATTGTGGTCCATCGAAATTTTGCCACGATGGATGAAACGTATCGATGCCGAGGACCTCGATGAAGGAACTATTTGTTCTCAATGGAACTGAAAGGAACGCAAATCAACGTTTGTCAACACATTGACGTCGACTGTAGCTTTAATCAGCTTAGGCAAAGTTGTACGATCCGATGTTCACGACTATAAAACAGGACTAGTTACGTAAAAGTTTTTTTTCTTTTCTTTTTTATTTGGTTGAAACGCAGCCATCGCTTCCATTGACTCGTTTATCTAAATAAATACATAAATGAGTAAATAAATAAAGTATATGTTCACGCATTATAAAAATATAACAGTAAATAAATAACGTATTCTTTTCATCGTAACAAAGCGTCAAATAAATTACGTTTCGCGTACAAAATGTTTGTTCTCAAAGTATAAGAAATCTTGCGAAATGATTTACCTATAGGAAGAGGGGTGGGGGGAAATATGACTTATGACTCTTACCAGTTTCAACTACAAATCTTAAATATTTCATGACAGCTTTAAGGTTACTCTAAACATTAATCGTGAAACTTTTCACCGAAACTCGACAGACTCAACAACTCGAATCCAAATTCAACTTTGACAAATCCCTACGAAATCGGCGTTAAATACAACGGAACTTGCGAGCTGGCCCAATAAGGGATCGGAATGTATGGACCGTTCCCGAGTTCCGCCGTAGGTAACTCAATTTGGAATGGAAACGAGCGTGGAAAAATATGCAAAAGAGGGGCCGCGGAGTTGGATCAGAGTTGCCGAGCGTCACGGTAAATGGACCGGTCCGATCGCGGCACGGACCAATGACAATTGGCCCTAAAAGGACGTCGGTAGATGGTGCTTGAGTATACTGCCAATGGAGTCCTCCGCGATCAGCGTAATCGACGCGATGCAGTGGTGCGGAGGCGGAGGGACTAAGGCCTCTTGGGGCGGACGTGGTCCTGGGTACTGCCGTGACGCCACCACCATTCCGCTGGGGGACTCGCGCAGCTCCACCAGGCGGATCCCGTATCTCGAGCGCACGACATTCCTGCAACGTTCGGGCCGAATTGACCCGAGGTTAGTCATTTGGTTCTTCATAAATTGATCGCCGGGAGGCCGCGCTGCGCACGTCGGATTAATATTCATAAATGCCAAAAAGTCATTGACACGAATGTTTGGGATTTGACGGAGTTGAAATATCAAAAGGTGGCTCCTCTTAATGTCAGCGCTTTTAAAATTAATCGCCACGTTGGGCAACCGGCGAGCAAGTGAAGGTTAACAGGAAACGAGATTGCGAGCGAAGTGAACGGATCTGGATGTAAGTGGGTGACGGAAATTTTTTTCTTCTTCTCCTTTACGTTTTTACGCGACAGAGTCCCCGGGAACTCGCGCGGCGCTTCGGCTTACGAAAAATCTCCCGAATTGCGCGACTGGAAGATTTTTTTTTCTTGCGCCGAAGTGAAGCAACTGCAGTTATTTACATTCCGCGCGGGTCACCCACGGAGGAAGATTTTTTTTTTGGAGCGTAGAAAGCTTGAAGATCGGGTCAATTTTTTTTGGCATTTCTAAACCGATCTCTTATGGTAATTCTTTTGTGACAAAACGTTTCAATCGAAAGTAGAAAGGATACCTCGATTATCTAAATAAAAGGATTGCTGGAAACTGAGGATTGATTTGTGGACCGGAAAGAAGGTGATGGAACTGTTAGAAATTCCACAGTTACAACCACTTTAAATTACCTAACATATACTTAAAAAATTAAGTAATATACCTCTTCCCTTCGTACTCCAGGTCGCTCTGCATCCTCAAGTTATCCAAATCACCGTTGAACCATCGATGGTAGGCCAGCAGTGCCGCGCAGGACGCGCCCCAAAATGTCCTGTCCGACTGGGTAGTTGACGCCGCCGCCGCCAGAGTTTTGCTGAAGGACCGATTGAGTTCGGGACTGGCCGGAGCCGACAGCCTTCCCGGCAACGATTTCACCGCACTCCCCTGGGTGGAGGACCTTGACGTCTCCGACAACAGTCGACCCCTCTTCGGACTGACCACCATCGTGTCCTGGACCGTGACCGTCACGCTCAGTGGCCTGCTGATGGCCACGGTCGTGTGCTGGGGGTCTCGCCTGATGGGGTTCCTGTTGGAATCGATGCCCGCGGCGCCAACGAAGACCCTGTCGACGTAATCGAAGCCGCGGCCCATGATGCCCTCGCGGGTATGGCCCAAATCGAACGTGTGTCCCAGCTCGTGGAGGACCGAGCCCAGGGTGGTGGCCAGGCAGCCGCCGTGGGTTCCCCGGTAGTTGCTGTCGTCCATCAGTTGTTCGGTGTCGATGATTTTCGTGTCGAGGAAGCGCGGCAACACCTGGGCCATGCACGTCGGCCAGGTGTGCAGGCAGGCCGAACCGAAGAGCGCGAGGCCGCCGCCTCCGAGGGCCGCGTGACCCTGGGTCCGCGCCAGCGTGTCCTCATGGGTGCGCGGGCTTGGGGCGCCCCGGTACCTGGTGCAGGACAGGAAGGCCAGGTACTTGCGGTCCTTCGACGCCAGGGGGCCGCTCATCAGTTCCCGGCCAATCAGCTCCCAGAGCTCCCGCTGCGACATCTGCCGGGCGCGATCCACGTGCAGCATGCTGTGCATCACCAAACACTCCGGCCCGTCCAGGTCGCGCTCCAATTGGAAGCACTTTCGCCCGTGGCCGGCCTCCCGGAGCTTCTCGGCGGTCAGCGTCTGGAGTAGCCGCGCTCCCAGGCCTATTCGCGTGGCGGCACTCTCCGGAGAACGGTCTTCCCTTCGTGGCCCCTGCGAAGTGGAACGAGGGTAACGGAAATGGCGTTGGAAAGTGAATGAGAAATTGTTTAATGAAGCGGAAGAAGTGTTTTATGCTCTTTGGTAGTTTATATTTTAAATCCATGATTTAGTTGTAAATTATAATGAGCAAAATTGAGATTAATAATAGAATATTAATAATAAATTTCGTAATTAAGTTAGGAATATATTGTAATTTAATGTGAGGAAGTTGTATGGTTTTCATAAACCATTGGTAAATATTTAAGTTTTTGCAAACTCAACTGTGAGTTCAAGATCAAAAGTTTACTGTTTAATAGATTGTTAAGTAAATTGTTATAAAATATTTTACTTGTCAGCACGATATTGTATGTAACAAAATATGAATCATCGAAAGATTCAAGTTAACACTGCATTTAACTTAAAATAATTGACGTTACATTAAACGTAAATATCGTATTTAATGTTAAAAGCAGCGACAGAGATTTTCTTTTAATGTGGACTCAACTAAAATTTGTTTACCATATATAACGGAATTTTTTTATACTTATTGGTCTGTTATTCAGTTCGTCGATCCCGTGCAATTTTCCATTACAATTCCAGGACGGTGGAATTTTTGGAAGTTTACAGAAATCTTTCCATAATTTAAATTTCTCAATGCCATAGAAAACAGCAATTAATATTAATTAAAGGTGTCATAAGAATTTATACGCCTGTCATCGTAAGTATTACATTATGCTTGAACATAACGAGGGACTCATAATTATATAATTATGTTAAAATGATATCCTTTTAAAATTACTATATATATTAAAACAAACATTTTATTTTGAATACAAGACAATTTTTAATTTTTCTTTTCATTTAAATTATCTTCTGAAACTTTCTGAATTTTATTACAATTTGATTTAAAATTATTTATTATTAATTACAATTCATTTCATTTATCGTTTGTCCTTCTACATTTTTTAATCTTCATTTATCTTTCCAGATAAAACGTGTGAATTTTCACTTTCATTTTAATTCTTCGAGTTTAATTGGCTCAAGCTTGACATGCGAAATAGAGGAAAGAGCAACGTTTCAATGTATATCACCTGAAAATACCCGTCGTGACCAGAACAGATGACATAAACCGGCGTGACCCGCAATCGCGTGTGCCGCGGCTCGTGCACCAGGGTGATCCTTCTTTTGAAACCGCCGGCTTCCAGCTCCAATTTATTAACGCCACGAGCGAGCTCCGCGAGCACACGGAAGTCGCCATTGACGACGGGCCATTCGGCATTCGAGTTCTTATTGTGTCCCCGGACGGTAATGTACGAGCAGGTCACTGGGGCTTTGCCGCGAATCAGAGCGAGGCTGTAATTTATCACTTCGCCCTCGACGAAATTTTTAATCACAATTCCTTCTTGGTTCCCGTTCACGAGGAATCCCCTGCACCGGTGATTGTCCGTTAATGTAGCACCTGCGAGAACCTACAAACAATTTCCCACTTCATTATTTAGCACGATCTGATAATGCTAGATTATTCGTTGGCTCATTTTAAAATCATCAAAACTTATCAATTTTTAATGAGAAGTTTTCAAACTTAGTTCCATACTTCTGGGACATAAACATTTATTTGTCAATTTAATAACTGTTATAAAATGTTTATATTTATATATGCTATGTATGATATACCTGAATTTAGAGGAATCATGAAAAAAGAAATTATGTATTAAAATAAATCATGAAAGACATATTAATATAATTATTGCTATAGATAAGAAAGAAAAAAATCATTAAAATTTCATTTATCTTTCCTTTAAGTGTTAATTACAATTCAATCAAATATACATTTTAGTTTTAATAATTAATTATACTGATATTTATAAGAGCTTTAATTATTTCTTTTCAAGTGTCCTCAATTTTTCGAAAATTGTAGCTTAATTCTTCGACGACTATTTCGCACAAAAACTTTCCTCGCTGCACAAAAATGTCCAGGGTTAAAATCATTATTTCCACACTTCTATCACCGACGTCATTTTGATTACTAAAATCAAACGGCTTTCAATTAAAAGCGTATAATTAAAACTACATATCGAGAGAAGGACGACGGTTATTAATTTAATCAGAAAATGGATTAATCAGATTAAAATGGATACATTTCGGCTGTCTGACGGTGTGCGTCGCAGGTTGATACTGAAAATGCATGATCTGCTTTTGACATGAAAATCAAGTAACCTTCGGACATTCACTTTGTGTAACGATGTTAAAGATCGATGTAACAAAATCTCATTAAGCAAAGTACTTCGGATAAAAAAAGAATAAAGAAAGAAAAAAAGGGGGGAAAAAAGAGTCGATTCGGTGGATTTTTAATTGAATCCGATCAGATGGTATGCTGGGTTGGCAAAGGACGATTACTTTGAGTTTATTAATTGAAAGTAACGCGCGACTAAAAGGAGATACTGCCACTTAACTCGGGTATTAAATCTCCGACGTAGAAACGGGTATTTATCAATTCCACGAAGGTTAAACTTCTGAACAATTTTATTCGCCCGAGAAAATCTCGTGCCCATTGTGCCCGAACGAACCCACCAGACCAAGTCCGAGCTTCCAAACTGACTGATCACTTTGGACGGCTGGCTAATTGCCCCAATTGGCCATTTACATCTGGCGTTAATTTACGGAATTAGCCATTTTTAATGCCATTAGCGAGGGATTGGAGTACGCAGTTTAATAGGGGTAACTGAATTAAAATGCGACGGAAGTGTTAAGATTTTCGTTTCGGTTGTAAACTTGATGTTTAATTTTAAAGAACTTCATGTAAATTTAAACCAAGTTAATTTTCTGATTAATTTGCTAATTCTAAAGTAAATTGTAACTCATTAATTTTTCTTTTAAACATAGATTTAAATAAATTTTTGTATTCAATTGATAAACAATTGTTTTCTATTTTTATGGGAATAAAGTTGAATTGTTTAAAAGAAAAAATTATGAATTTAAACAGTAATAAATGTGCAAACTTTTTGAATTATTAGATCTTTTTTATAATTATAACGAGAGTGAAAATGATTAGTGAATGATAATTTTCATATTTGCATAATAAGGAATCTTTAATCATTTCCTTTAATATGTTAACGACATTAAAACTAACAATTAGTAATATATATATATATATATATATAATTCCCTATAGATATAATTCTCTGAATATTGCTGAAAAGATCTGAAAAGCTCTGGCAAAGTATGAAAAATCCAAATTTTATCAGTTTTCCAGAGATATTCAGAGTTTTACAACCTTTTTCAGATTTCATCTCCTCAAGGGATATAATAATATTATAATTATATTTATTTTATTAACTTTACATTATAATCAAACATTAAAGAAAAACTACATTTTTTCTTAACAATAAAATTCACATCCTTTATTAACCATCATGAAATTATACCAATTAAAAAACGATAATTTTCCACAAAAGACGAAAAGTAAAACAAAAAAAAGCGCGGTGATAAAACCAACTGTTAATTTAACAAATCTTAATTGTTCATTACTATTGAAACAATTAAAATACCGGGCAGGACTGATAAGAACGCAAACTTATGGGCGTCTGGACGGTGCTGCCGCCCGGTGTTACACACCCGAACCGCCAACCCGAGAAACCGAAGGCGCACGGGGGCCTCGCCTTCGCACTGCGGTGAAATAATTATAGCCGTGGACGTCGCGTGACAAGAAAAAGTTACAAAACCCTGTCCTTCGTAAGGCGATTCTCGAAATCGCCCGGTGACGTCATCGCACGGCCAGCGGCCACGGTGCAGGCGCCGTCGTTCAACTTTGTCAACCAAGTCGGTCGCGAAACTGTCGCACCACTCGGATCGTACCCGAAAGGAGCGCAAAGAAATGACATAAAAAGACCCAACCAGTACCATCGAAAGCCAAATTTTATGGTCCTCCATCTCCCTCCCCAATCCCTCGGGATAAAAAGAAACTGTATCCTTTTCCTCCGCACCACTGTCCCCGATCGTTTCTCTGATACAAAATTACTTTGATGATCGATAATGACAATGAGAAAATGATCCGTAGGAGGCACAATCGGGACGTGGCAGGGAGATGGGCGGATGGTGGTCGGTCGCGTACGGGTTTGGCGCGTCGATGACATTTTGGTGGAACGATAAACGTGCGGCGCGATTGAGAAGATTTCCTTACCATGTCGCGGTGAGAGAGAATCAACGCAGGAGAAAAAAGGAAGGATAGAGAGAGATACGTTATCACGGCCAGCCGGCTCCGGACACGCGGAGAGACTGGCAGCGCTAGCGTTACGCACGGCGGATTAACGTACTAACGGCACCACTGCGGCGACGCATTCAGCCGCGCACCCGCACTGCCGCCCGACCGGCCCCCGCCCTTTCCCAACCCCCCCTCGAGCCCATTAGCTTGCGGATAATTGTCCTTGCACCGAGCGATCTTGAACTAGGGGATGAAACGCCGCGATGACTGATAACGCCGTCGGTGACGAGAAATCGTCTCGAGCCAACAAAACAACAAATTCTCATTAGGTTGCTGATCAATATCGTTGGCGTGAAATGAAATATAAAAAAGGGGGGGAGGGAGAGGAATAGGTTTATTGGAGTATCCTTGTTGGGGGTATTGGGAAGTAAATTTGAATAGTGTCTTGGAATGTCAAATTTGTGTGAGGATCGTCCTAGAAGTATCTGGACTTAATAGAGAAAATGCAAAAGATTGGGGTTGGGGGGACGTTTTTATTTTTTTATATAGTATTCTTTTAGCTCGATACACTTTTTCCTAAATTGTTTAATTAGCTAAGATACTCTGGTTATAGTAATGTGCTTTTTCAGAATAGTTATTATTCGTAAGCTTTACCTCTTCTACGATGGTAAACCATTTATCATCCAGCTACTTTTTCGAGTTTGACTTGAGAAAATTATCTGAGGGGGTTGAATATGATGAGGGGGATGGGTGAGAAAATAATTCGAGCTTTAACTCATTGATTTTGGCCACCGCATTATCGCATGTATAAACTGGTGCATTGTTGTATGGATTTCATAACTCTGACGCTGCGATAAGTTAGCATAAAACAAACGCAATAAAACATCTTCGTTCTTGTTCTGCTGTCAGCTACGTTAATCCAATACATTTTATGGATTATTTCGTTTAAACTTTGTTATTTAATATTTCATTGTTATAAAAGAAGGAGTAGATGCTTTAAATATTAGGTCGGGTACTTTGTTAACCACCTAGGTAGTATATCATTGAAAAAAAATTGTTATTGAAGGTAATAGAGATGGTCACCTAAAATCCAAAGAGGATTTCCTGATATTTTTGTTATACTATCATCGGTAAATCTTGGAAAATTATTGCTAAAATTTTCTATGGATGTTGAATATTTTGTGTTAGTAGGACTATGACTGAAATGAGGAGAAGTTAATATGGGTTTTAGTCAACCAATAAGGAAGCTGAAAAATGAAATGAAACCAATTATAATAGAAAAATAAACATTGTTTTGAAAGTTGATTAGTATTACAATATAACAATTGTTTATTTAGTTTCACGACAATTGGTACAAAATTTGGATGGTTGAATTTTTTTCAATATATATTTTAAAAAATCATATATATACAGATAATGTATAAAATATAAAATTAAACAATTTAACAAACTAATGATTTTTCATTACACTGTTGAACGCAGGTCACTTTGTCCCACCTTTATCTACATCAAAGCAGAATTTTCTAGTCGTTAAATGGCTCCATTTTTATTTCAAATCGCAGAATCACTTTCAAACATAAATAATCGTCGCAAAACAATGATCTTTCCTATGGACGTTTTTGTTCAATTTTCTACTCGCGCATTCAAACCGCATTCCCAAAGGCACTAACAAATCACTTTTCCGCGTGACGCTCGCATTTTATAATTCAAACAAACGGTCTCGCATAAATAATATTATAAGTAGAGAGTACTAACATGAAAGTCAAATAAAGAGCGCAATTCCAAAACCCCCGCAATTTGTAACTGTAATTGCATACAACCGTAACCGTTGGCGCAACCTTTCCAGCAAGGGGTTGAAATTAGTTATCATATTTATGTCTCCGCTTTGATGATTAATGGCCCTCTTAGAGATTTTACTGTAATTAAATAGGAGTTCCAATTACTGCGGGCCGTGATGAATTGCGGTTAAACAAATAAACACCGTTGAATAATCTTCAGCGATAATAGAGACCGTAATAATGATTGTTATGAAAGGACAGAGAACCTTTAATGACAAATAAATAATTGGCAAATTGCTTGTCGTCGATATTACCGCAATTATGTAGCGGAATGCATAATATCTGACATAAGCGACGGAGAAAATGTTTCGCTTAAGTTAACTAATGATCGAGTCAAGGGTAACATTTTGCTCGTCGCGCGCAATATCAGCGCTTAGCGTTGGAAACATGACGTAACTGTAATGAAATTCGAAAGCATTCGTTCAAATTAGAGGCTTAAAGCCCAAGCCGAAACCATATTTTGTCGCTCGTCAATACAACAGTTTAACTCTGACGTGCAATGCGCTTAGATATCGATACAGAAAATAGTCGTTCGAACACGAACGCCCCTGCACACGTGCCTCTCCTATTAAGTATGCCAAGCTTTTGCAAGAAAAAAAAAGTAAAAGAAAAAAAAACACGAAAGAAAAAAAAAAACTTTCCAGCTTAGTTACTGCAGAAGCTTTAACTTGCAGGATCGATTTGACGCTTCGTCGAGGAAATGTTGCAAGTTTCTTCAACTATCCAAGAAGTAGTTAAACTTTTCAACAAAATGAACTGACGTGTAATCTCCCTAGAAATTCATGCACCAAATTTTAAGCACGGGAATTATATTTAAGCGAAGATGTTGAAAAGGAAATATTTAGATGATTTAATAAAATAATTAGCACAAACACTAAATCATTATTAGTTATAATTACATAAAAATGATACGACAAATTTTAACTTCCTCTCTGGGAATCGAACAAAGGACGCACGCTAATTAAAACGTTAAAATCGGGGTAATCGTGCGAAGATGATTAAGATGGTACGACGATAATTACCGATACGGAGAATGCAATTATTTTTTCTCTTTCTTTTACGCCACAAATTCAGGCTGAGTATAATGAGGGGGGAAATAAATAAGCGGACTGATGGCAGTGTCAAAAGTTCAACAGTATCTCCGACTTTCATCCGACCTCTTTGTACGTACCGCGAATTGCGACAAGCGACAGTAATTGTGTTAAGGGTTGGGACTCCTTGAAAGTTGAGCGCGCTCGCTGACCCCGTTTCGCGCAATTAACATCATTAAAGTCATTTCGTTTCGGATGTAAATTTCGAGCGCAAATGCAAACAAAAACAGCGCCATTAGCTGGGCCCCTTTCGTCAACGTCCGCACGAAAGTTGGCCAGGCGCCTCGTGGGGGTGTTGTTCCCGAGGATCTATCAATTCTCCGCCATCGCGTTCCAACTTTATTGATAATCATGCTGTCAGATTTGACGTTGACGAATGTTAGAGCGCGCCGGTCCAACTTTTCCTCCTTTTTTTCCCCCTCTACCCCCCTCTACCCCCCGCTCACCATCCTTTGCCCGCT
>JABFPN010003629.1:0-17456 GCA_022817305.1 Leptoteleia sp. ZL-2020
TCATATATTACGAATTACCAAGATCTTGGTAATTAATAATAAAAAATTCGTAATATATAAAATAATATTAGTATTTATTTAAAAGAAAGATAATATATCACAACTTTACGAAAACACTTAGTAAAATATACTCATATATTTCTCTCAGTGTACTCAATCGAAAGAGCACGAGTTCTATTTCATCTTAATTCTCAATACTTTATTTATATTCATGTCTTTTACTTATTACTTATATATTTCCTTTATACTTTACTTTAAACTTAATTGTGTATGGGGAAAAAAACTGTCACAAACAGAAACTTGTTGTGATCCAACAACATAACATAATTCATACATTGATAAAATATGTTTACTAAATTAAAAATATTTGCTAGACACAGTTATAATTTACTTGTCAGAATTCTGAAGGTTGTTGAAGTAAGCAAAATAGTGTAGTAAGGAAAAATTCACTGTTATTTTATATTTATTCCGTATATGAAAAAAGGAGGGGTAATTGTACCAATACTGGTTTTACTATGTTATATTAGTTTTATTATTTTAAGTAGAAAATACGTTCAATCTTGTAAACTAGTTTCTATAAAGGTGTAGTACACATGTAACTAAAGCATTTTACAAGGATTATAGTATTCATATTAAAATTACTTAACCATAGAGTAACCAAATTATAACCGAAGATTACACATTTTAATAAACTAAATTCTAATTTTTGGCAAACTTTTTGTTTAGTCGTCTAACTTCTTGCCTATCTCGTTCATAAACCAGTTATTAAAGAATTTGCTAAAATTTAATAAACAGATTGTTAAATTGTATGAAATCAGCACTTTGCATTTTTGGGGGGAAAATTTAATATTATACAAATTTCTAAACAGTACAACATACTTTTTTATATAAACATTTATATAAACATTTCTCTTTTATATCGATTTTATATAAACATTTCTCTTCGTGTACAAGTACTAACACCAAAAAGTTTTAACACTGTTCGTAAAATGCATTATAATGTTAGAACGAAACACGAACGAATGGCTTATGCCAATAGTATATATTGTATGCACTGGATATTATAAATATTTGGTTGACTCATCTAACTACAATTTTGTCAGTTCCCATGGTTCTTTATCTTCTTGTTTCGACCTTTGTGCAAAACAAAAATATAGTACTAATTTTTATTTTAAAGTATAATATTTATACATATACGTGTATAAGTAAAAATGAAAATATTCCATTACAGAAAAAGTATCTTGTTCGTGAATATCACGATGACATAAATTTATGAAAAACAAATTATAAATAAACAAAGAAACTTGATTGTTTTTTTATTTTATATAATGTTCGTTTTTCTAGTAGAGAATGTAATTGAAAATAGCATTTTATTTTATTAATTGTTTAAAATCTTTTAATTTGTCTTGCATAAAAGTAATGTTAACATAAAGAATATACATTTTCGAGTCTGCAGATAATGACAATGAATTCTTTTCTGAAATGTGTGGTCAAATATTCCGCGTCGATGAATATTCAATTTCAATTGTGAATATTTAGTAAATACTCGATTCCTTAAACATTATAAGGATCACTATTCTTTGAACGGAATTGAATATTTTTTTAACATAAATTTTAATGCAAAATGAAAATTATTATCTACGCTAATCTGTATTTCAGGTTCTCATATTTTAGTCGAGGAAAAACTTGAAACATATTGATGTCCACTTAAATCCATTATTATGAGTTAAATTGTTGTTGAAATGTACTTTTCACAGTAACGAGTTTACAAAGCTTTTTGTATATTTTGAAAAATACATTTCAAAGCATCGCGACTTGTGCAGATCTAACTTTTAAATTTCAAATACTATAATTGACGAATTAAGAACATCCGTCATGTAATATTTCTATTCATTACGTAGTTCCACTAAGAATTTTCCCTCTTATTCAGGATATGTAATTTATGTAATATGCTATGCATATTACTCGTATCCATACGTGAATTGTATTTTGTTCAATATGGAATAATCAGTATGGATACAAATGATAATGAGCTAAAGATTTCATAATCTTATTGAAACAATAGAGAAGATCTGCGAGATATATTTTTCTTTGGCTGATAATATTTTCATTTAGATTATTCAGTAATTTTTTGCAAACATGGAATGCTGCATACTTTGTGTACATCGTACAGTATTCATTTATAAAATAAAAAGAATTATTGAATGACAATTTAAAAAATTGAAGTGGATTCAAAAAGTAGTGATAATAACTATTACATCAATCAAATACACATGGTAACATGTGTTTAAGAATTATTGTAACAAAGTTATAAATTCATTACACTGAGAGAAATCTGGAAAATTTTCAACAATCTCTGGTAAACGAACCATATCGAGCAGATTTTCATTTTTTTCAAAGTTTCGAATAACTTTTACCTTTGTTACAATGGAGAACAATTTAAAATTGAACAATATGTTCAGTTGTTTATTTTGTTCTGTTCAATTTTCAATTGTTCTCTATTATAACTATTGTAAAAATTAATCTAAACTTTGAAAAAAATAAAAATCTGCTCGAAATGTTTCGTTTACTAGAAATTACTGGAATTTTTCCATAATATTTCTCTCAGTGTAGTACATAAAGTATGCAAATATTGAAGCTTCGACAATTAAGATTGTAATAGAGAGAACGTGCCTTCTTATCATAATCTATTAATGTGAATAATTTACATATATTCATGATTAATAAATATTAAAGTTTATTTAATAAACACACGGATGACGCATTATTTATAATATTGCCCAAGTGAAAGTTATTAAGATTTAATATTAACGTAACATTTATCTTTATATACAGAACAACGATCTCTATAATATGTTTCTCTCAATGGTCTTTAACTTGTTGACATATTTTACAGGGATTAGGCTTAGTTCGAATGTTTGGCAAAATTCAACCTATATATTAAGAAATGCATTTCTACCAGTCAAATCATAATAATAGTCTATTTAATAAACTATACAGTTTTAAAGCAATAAAAATACTTTTTCAATAAGGGTCAGTTTGACCTGAAATTGAAGAAAAATATTTATTGTTTTATTCTGTTAATTCTGCTAATACAAATTATTATATTTTATTTAAAAGCTGTTATTAATGCATGGTTGGGAAATGTGTAATAAAACCCCCAGAAAAGGATAGCATAATTTCTTATAAGTTTAAGAAAAATTGCCCAACGTAATAATTTGTTTATAATGGATATAATCAATGCGAAAGAATATTTTTTCCTGCAGAAATACTACTACAATATTTCTTTTCCACCTGAAATTATAAGTTAGATAGGATATAAGAATTGAATTGGATTTTCTCTGCTCTCTACGAATATTTTTGTAATTTACTTGTTTACCAACATTTATCTCGCTGTGACTTATATAGCATGCACGTAAATTTAAAAGTTATCATTAGAAGATGACAAACGTGGATGGCATTGAAAAGGTACTAAGCACTGATGGAAGAATAGAAAATATAATACTAGTAAAAACACGTGTCGACATGTTTTCTTATTTAAAAACTGAATTATTTTTATTTCTTATAGAAGTAAAAAAAATAATTGATGAATAATTGAATAATTTTCAAATATTCATATATAATTACTTACTTATATAAAACATTAATACATAATTTTCCATTTAATGTTTAATAAATTGTCTTAAAAAATAAACTTTGTATATATTATACCGGTATTAACAGTAAATAGACAAATTTGTTCTTTAAAAATTCACTGAGTTTAAAGATTCTGGAGAAACGTTATACATAAATAATTAATAACTTTACCGGTCGTAATTATATATGACCAAGTTTTTCAAAAAAATTGTTACAGACATTCTGTTATCCATTTATTATACAAAATTTAACAATTGTTTTTTATTTTCTTTATTGAAAACATACATAGTAATTACAAAATTATTTAAATTGAACTTTGCAATTTAGATTAACATGTCGGCATTTAATTCTTGAATTAGTAATATAAATTTATTTCTTGAGATCAATCACCTGATATTATGTTAATTATTCGAGAAGATATTGTATCTTTATCAAACAACGCTCGATCTCATTTTCATGATTTTTAAAACTGGAATAACAACCCTTTCATTAAATTTTATATTTGAATAATATTTAATATCACTGCATCGGTTAAATAAGGAAAATTTAAATTTATCTTTCACGCAGGAAATAATATATGGTAAATTGCAATAAATTATATTATACAAAGTATTACAATTACAATAAAATTGGAAAATGTAAATTATTAAACTATTAATGAAATAGAAGAATAAAAAAGTAATACTAAGTATTGATTTTGTTTTTCAGCTTTTTCTACTGTTGCGGATGGAAGAGATAGAGAGAAAAGCCACGAGGACAACAACACGAGTAAGTTTTATTGCATATTAATTTTGAAATATATTTGGAAACAATTTAAATTATTTTGATATGATATACATTAAGAAATGTCATAATTACAGTTTTCATTATTCTATTCAAGTAACGTTTGAACTTTAAATACAAGAACAAAAACACATCAAAATAATTAATTGTTCGAAAAAAAGATGTTTAATTTGTAATCTGTTCACTGTTTATTATTATTCGTTAAATAGAAAAGGTGCAATTGTTATTTTTCGTAAAAATTAATATATGAATTAATTTATTATTGAATGTTTGGAAAATGTTTTAAATCGTTACAAGTTAAAAAATAAAGTTAGTATGAAATGCTCTTAATTCGTACAGTAGTAAATATATGAAAAAAATGATAATACTCTAATAACAAATTTAATGGATTTTAAAGTTTATTAAAGGTTTACAATATTAAATTAATATTAGTAACAATTATAAAACAATTTTTTCAAAAAAAAAAAATTACAATTGAATTAAACTTATAATGCCTGCATTGTAAGATATACGAACATTTCTCATTAATAAAATGGCAGTCTTTATTTTGTCATTAAATTTAAGCACAAATCTATCATTGTTTTTTGTGGGTATCAAACAGTAGTTAACAAGTCGATGAACATTATTTTCACCTGCTGTCGATAAAACAGCTACCTTTATTATCGAGCAGTATTTTATACTATATAAGGATATTTATCTTACCTGCAGAGGTTTACTTTCCAGTTGATATTGTTGCTACTGTTGTTAATTGATATCGTCGATAACGTAGAAACGAATATAAATACGGGAGGCATATTCGTAATTAACGACTGCGATTTTAATTGTTCTTCTGTGGATAACAGTCAATCTTTAATATTAAATATATATAAATCCTTATTATATTGTACAAATTTCGCTTTAAGGTTCCAATGCAGTAATTCTTAATGGTTTTTTTCACTGTACTTGTAATATTTCAAATGGAACATGTCTTAAATGTTATATATGATTCCATATAATAATTGCAAGTATTCAATATAATAATTGCAATTTAATTTAATCTAATTTATTATAATAATGTAATTTTTTTATATAAAACAAAGAAATTTTTCTTATACAATAAAATGTAATAATCGTTTTACTTAATGATATTAAATTTATGGATAATAGATTATATTTTATCACGTTGTCAATTATGTTAATTAATCAGTTGTAATACTGATTGCCTATCGACAGGCGCAGCAGAAAATTTGAAAAACTTTGAAAATACATTTTTCAACTAATTGTAATTATAATGCTGCCTTCTTAATTACAACTTAATAGATAATTAACGGAATATAAATGAATATCCTATTCAGATAATTTATTTACTTATTTATTTTTTTTTTTATTGGCTGGTTGCATTATGATCTCTCAACTTTACTGCTTAACTATGTAAAGTATTGTTTATAATAATAATTAAGTAACTTTATGTTTTCAAGCGCAAAAGTTATTTGCATTGTATTTAAATATGCAATTATTTTCTAAACAATTAAAGATTTCTTATGTAATACAATAGTTTTGAACAACACGAAGCGAACGTAATTCGCGAAGCATGATGTGAAATAATATTTGCTGCTTTTTATTATTTATTTTGTAAGAAATAATGCAAGAAAAATATGTTCAACTGAATATTTATATGCGTGTAATTGAATTCGTAAGTTGGCAATGAGTATACAATCAAGTAATTAATTTTTATACATACATAATTTAATTTGAATTATGTAAATTGTTGCAAGTGTTAATGTGTACATCGCTATCACTTTTTTAAATATTTAATGTCATGAACTACCGTTTTCTTACCGCGCACTACGGACAAACAATATAAAAGAGGCTAATAAATAAAGTTTCTTTTTGTTTTCATGTTATAATACTGCAGTTCTGTTACGGGAATTTTATTGTTTTATTTCTTTTATTCACTTTGTTTGAAGTATTGTATCATATTGTTTTATTACCCGAAATTGATATTTATAACCGTACTGAAATTATTACCGTTAGCATTTAAACATTCGTTGCCAATTTAAACTAAGTCATATATTATTTACTCCAAGCGAATACTTCCGGTCCTCGAAAGGTTCAACAGGAGAGAATCGAGTGTAGTTTGAATGATTCTAGGCCTAGTAAAAATGTTGGGACCACTTTGGGACTAGACCAAATAACTTGATCGGGTAATTTTTGGGGGTGTAACGCCGGGTATTGATATGGTCCTAGTCGGGATGCCATGTTACAAGTAGGCAAGATGGTATTCATATCAGACTGAGAAAAAAGTTAAATTTAAAATTACCATACCTTTTGGTGTTGGAAAGACATTGTCTACAGCATCTACTACTTTACCGTAACATTACAGTAAATTATATGTATGATATAGTAACATTTTATATTTTAGTATGGTAATAATGACCATAAATCGTGGCAACTTTACAAGATTATATAAAACATTTTTCTATGCCATATAAAAAATATTATGTTGGTATAGTTATTGTAAAAACATCATAGACGATATCCCTTCAATGGCAGGAGGTAAAATAAAGTACTCTTTCTATTGGAATAAATGCTTTATTATAGTATTTCTTTCATAATTTATCATAAGAATGTTCATGAATTGTCTTTTGGGGTTCGAATCCAATTTTTTTATGGGAATAACTGTTTTATTCTTCTGCGTGTACTAGGGACACGACGCGTATTACTAACATCGTGAATTGCTATCACATTGCTCTTGGTACCAATACTGAGATCCATGAAATTAACGTCCACTGATATTGTTTCAATAATATACATTCTATATCAGGAATGTTATTACCACAGTGGGCATTTTTTTCTCCTTGGGTAATGAGAAAACATAGGTCGCGATATGAATAGTGTCGAATCTCGCCGCAGTACACAGATAAGCCGAATCGTTGACGAAGCGAAATAATTTTAATTTAACGATCCACAGTTCACGGGGGGTAATTAAACGATTTATCTGCGAAGCAATGTGGTCTAATCGCACGTGTTAGTCGTTAGGGTCGCGGTTCAAGACTTCGTCAGAGTCTACGTCATTTTTCTTCGCATTGATAAATAAACGTTTCTTTTGCAGCCAACATGTGACACGTTGCATAAAGATTTCTCTCAATTACGTTACGCTCGCGAGCAAATATTTATTTATACGCATCGGACAAGGATTAAAAAAAAACAGCTATCCCCCCCCCCACCCCCCATGAACGAGTTATAACGCTAATTTAACCGTCGAAAAGTTGCGACAGTATTTTCCAGATTTTCACGTCAGTTTTAACGATTAAAAATATTTGTGCAAAATTCAAGTTAACGTAACGACAGTTGTATGTAAAAATAGGTTGCCATCCATTGTGAAATGTTGTTTATCGAATTAATTGCAGATGGTAATGTAACGGTGAATTTGGAATTTACGTAAAAGGGCGCGGAGTATATCGTCCTCAAATATCAATAATCAACAGTGAGGCTCAATTGTCGATTAACCTCCCGTTCAATGTAGCAATCAGCATTAGTTTAGTTTAGTAGCCAGCTGCTTCCTGAATATAACTCACAATTACGCGCGATCAGTTGCTCGCATTTGAGTTTCACGCGATCTTCAATGGGTCCCGGGTATTATCATTTTTAGTCGTTTATACACGCAATGCTTATTAGACTTGCGAGAAACAAATGAAGTGATGCTTGATTTGGAATATCAATTCGCTCGCTTCAAAATTAGAAGCGGGTTATCTGCCTGCTGGTACGACCGCGCAAAAAAATACCATTAAGAATTGCTGTGCTGGAACCTTAAAGCGCATTCGTTTGTACAGTATAGAAAAAATTACTCGCACAGTAAAAATTAAAAACGATTTAAGGTTTCAGCACAATAATTCTTAATGGTTTTTTTTCAGTGCGTAAACTGAGAAAAATATGACAGAAAAATGACTGTTTTTAAGTGTTTCAGATGTAGAATTTTTCAGTAAAAATTACAGATCATTAAAAGGAAAAGACTGAAAGACGAATACACAATTGATATACAGTTAAAAACGATAATTTTTTCTATCATATTTTTTTTCAGTAGAATCTCGTAGAAATACACATTATTCAGTATTCCCAATTATCTCCTTCTCGTGCTAACAAAAAGTTATTTCGTAATAACGAAAATAGTTTGCAAAAGACATTTCAAGGTGTCACGTTGTCCAGAAGTTGTGGGGAATTATAAAAATTGAGATACTTTGAATATTTTATTAAAACCTTTGGAATTACATCACGCTCACTTTTGATGTCGTAGAAATAGTTACTCGTTTTTTTTTTTTCATAAATATGCAGAGAATGCTACAATTTCGTGTAAATCGATTGTTTACAAGTAAAATGATTTATTCTTAGATTTATTCGTTTCCAATCGCAAGGTTTTTCTTCAAGGATAAGTATTTCCGTTTAGAATTCCCCGCCAAATTTTTCATAATACCTACCCTAATTTGATTCTTTGAAAAATTCTTAATAAACTTTATTTTTCTCTCGAAACGAGTGCTAAGATCGGACCCGAGCGACGGTTTATCCGGATATTGTATTTACAAATTTATTTTCAATTTACAAAAGTTCAATTTTGAAGTAATTCATACAAAAGGAGGAAAAAAATATACCAATTTTTAATAAAAATGTACTAATTTGGCATTACAATAGTAGGATATCAATACATGGTAAACTGACTAAGTAGAATTTAGAAATCAATTTATTTAAAAATTATAATTCCATGTGGTTTTGTACAGTTTGACATTTTCTGAAGTTTTAGTAAATTATTTTTTAACTGATTTGCTATTAGCGACGCTAAATAGTGACATCTAGTGAACGAAACATAAAATAAAAAGTTTATCACCAATTAGAATTCAGTTTACTAAAATTTTAATTCCCCCGGTTTCTAATTTTTAACATTCTTATTTCGCTGGGTAATTATTTGTAAAATTTATATCTTACATTCTACTTTCTGGGAAAGCATAATACTTTTACGTGTAAATGACTTTTTTTATTGTAAATAGAAAAATTTCTCGATTATTTACTTAAGTAAATAAGTCATTTTGATTGCATTCATTAAGATTTGTTCCCTCGATACATTCTTATTAATTTCCTCCCTCATTTTTCTTTTGACCGGTACCAAAAACCTTAGTGATTTGAAAACTGTTCTTATTTATACAATGATGTAAATAATGATGTTTACTTATTAATTGATTGATGGACGAGTTTGCGGAGTAGCGACGTGAAAGTACTTTGCAATACGGATTGCATGTGAAAGCGTCTGATACGTTAATATTTAAAGATGAGACATATAAAGGAAATGACCTTGACCGTAGCCCATTAAGACAAAACTACTCAATAAAAGACAATTGTTAGAGCGAAGCAAAGTTGCGCATTGAACGATTCGGGCTGCTTTGAACCTCGGGGACTTCGACTGACCATCGCGTTACAAATCTGCGTGAATGTCAATTCTCGTCTGGATGTTATTATGAATGATATTGAGACACTTAAGAGTAAGATGCGATCAATTAAAAAGGCAAGGAAAGGGAGCAGACGGAATATAAAAAATATTGTTTTAATCGAAATGAGATGGTTTTAGAAGTGAATAATGGCTGCAGAGAATTCGAATGAACTTCATCGTTTTGAGTAAAAATCTAATTATAGTCGACAACAGTTGATGAATGATATTATTATGTCAAATAATTTTTAAGTCCAAATTAAAGTGACAGTTACTATAGAAACACCCTCACGAAAAAAAATGACGCAAATACCTGGGCCAAAGATTGTCAATATATTTCATCAAAATTCAGTTTCACATAAATCAAAGTCGATGGAGATAGAGAGAAAAAAAGAATGGTCGTAAACAGTGAACGACGAATGATTGATAAAATGAAGTGAGAGCATTTATATGAACAATCGATTTAATATTTTGTATTAGAAGTGTCATTTCCTCATTATATTAAAAAAATTCACTTGTCATTATTTAATTTGAGAGCATTCACACTATAGTCAGAAGAATTATGAACTGTGCAATTTTAACATGGTCTCTAAAACAAATTGTATTTGTGGAGTTTAAAGATTAAATTATTGAAGATCACTGAAATTGATTTATATGATTATTATATAATTGCTTCGACAATCTTGGTAGATTATATCATTACATAAAATAAAGTGTATCCTAAATATTTAATTTTAAAACAAAATTAAGAAACTGTAAAGAATTTTGAAAAAAATTTGTAAAAAACATTTCTTAACTGGCATTGGAAAGAATAGAACAGAATTTAAGATATCAATCTTTAATTATTCTAATATCTTATTATATCTAAAAAAAGATGAAAACCACATAAATAAAATCAGAATTAGGAACGTGCGAAGGTGAATTACCTTACATTATTAAAATTAGTATCTTGTCGTTAAATTTCAACAAACTCGAATGATTTTTAATCTTCAACAACAAAAAAAGACTATAAATAATGGGAACTATTAATAAAATTTCCCCTAGATTATAAAAAGCGATACCGCATTGAATAATGCAAAACATAGTAAGATTATGAAAAGATTAAATTAGATGGGATGGATTTTTAAAAAATCATTCAAAGGGAATAACAATTACGTTAATGGACTTTTATCGATGCTAAAGTTTTATTATTTCAAACGCAGTTGCAGTATAATCATTTGAAGGATACGCTGAAAATTACGAATCGAAAAGGCTGCAAGTATAGATAATATGGACTTAAAATTTATTATCATCGAAGTGCAGCGTACACTTTCAACTTCATTGATAATTATTATTTAAATTTTGTTTATATTGGCATGGGTGTTGGGCCGTCTGCACTGTCGGGAAATCAGTCAATTGGTGTGTGAGAAGCAGAAAATCGAGGCAGACGTTGAAATTTTCAAATTTAGAGGTCACAATAAATGCTTCCCGTTATTTTAGTATTAATTCGTCAGTCTGCCTGGCGATTACGTTTCGTTCGTTCACCAAATGTACGTCTAAATTGATGTACGTACGGCCGCGTAAAAATATGTTTGAATTATAAACACAAGGATTCATGGTTTAGGGGTGTTTATTTAAGCACATTTTGCACTTTCGCTTCCGTGTTCGCAAAGTTCGGATGATCCGATTGCCCCCTCTCCACGAGTATTCTAATATCTTTTAATCAAATTTGACGTAAAATTATTTTATGTAACTTGAAACGATATTAAAATTATAACGCGAAAGCGATTGGTTCGCTTAGTCGCAGACAGTTTTGTCACGCGTGTAATGATATATTACTAAAATAACTATTTAAAGAAGGTGTTTGTGTCTTAGAATCCTAAAATAAATATTTTTATAGCTAAACTAAACAGATATATTTATTACAGTAACTTTGGATGTTTGGAACACAATACGATTTTGAAATATTTTGTTTTCGTGTCATTTATATTTCTCATCTTTTTGTTTACCACAGTGTCCGTAATAAAGTTCGTGTCACATTTTTCATTCGAAATCTTAAATTTCCATTATTATGGGAGATCCAATGGAAATGCAAGGTGGAAATTTCGTGTTTCAAGGTGGAAAAGCTTTTATGCAAATTCAAGCAAATTTGGAAACTCTAAAAATTCTTCAAAGCCTTTTAGAAATGGTCTCTTTTATTGAAATGAATGCCTATGATAACTATTAAATTATTCACACTTAAGTTCAGTGACCCAATCGCGTCTTCGTTTGATTGACCTTTAAAGACGTTATTATTTTAGAACAAAGATAAAGCAGTGTTTAAATTTGAACAATTCCTTAATTCAAATACGATTATTGAAAAATACCTATTTGTTTTTATCTAATACAACAAATTCCTAATTCAAAATTCTAAAAAAAAAAAAAAAAAAAAAAAAAGCTGTAAAACTAGTGTCGCAAAAATAGCTTCCCTATCGCGTAACATGGGATTCAACATTTAGGGGGTTAAAATTGAGATGGGCAAATTTATGGTAACAATTTTATTTATTCAAAGCAGTACAACATCATACTGTCTTCCAATAGTAATTTATAAACATTAATTTAGTCATCTTTCTGTAAAAGAAGAATTATAAAATAGAAAGGGGGTGGAGGGAAGTAGCTGGGCGGAAAACCATGGACGTGTACGAAATGGAAGGTAGGGGGATCATTGCAAACGGAGTTGAAGTAAGAGAACCCTTAGCGACCTCGATAAGCGTTATTGAGGAACAATTTTTGGGTAAAATATATGGCTGAAGCGTGACTACACGCGGCTCTCGTCCGCGGGTATAAATACGAGAGTGGTGCCAAAAATAATAGAGTCGTGGTCAAGCTGCAGCGTCTCCCTGCATCCCACTATTACCTAATCCATCTGTATACCCTCGAATATAACTCGATCCAGGCCACAATCAAAAATAGTCCCTCTCGCCATACACTCTCGCACTCGGGGTGGTAATGGCGAACCGTAAGAGATACGCCAGTGACGCACGAATAAGCTCCCTCCCTTTCCCTGGCGCACCGTCTATATGTGGTCTATATCATTTGTCAGAAAGTACCGTTTGTTATCGTCATCTCTCTTTCTCTTTCTCTTTCTCTCTCTCTCTCTCTCTCTCTCTCTCTCTCACTCACTAATACACTTGCAGTGTCCCACTTTGCAAAACGCGACGCCCCACAAAACATTTCAGGAGTACGCAATCTGATTTGGAAAGCAAACATATTGATCGCTTTTTGGTGTGATCGGTTTATTGGGCAATTCTGAAAAAGGACGGGATGTAGGGGAAACAAAGATGTTTACTGTTTACCGCCCGCATTGATGCGTCGATAGCGAGTCCGCCCGGCTGACGGTGGAATTTTTCTGCTTTAAAAATAAATAATTTGCGTAGACAAGGTTTCGAGCTTTCATGGTTTGCGCTTAGCCAATCCGCATTTCCGTTGGACGCGAGGAATGACGATATTTACGCCAAGAAAATTGTTGGGTTAAACTTTATTGTACTGTATGAATAAGTGGGGATAAAGGTTGTTTGCATATATTTTTTTATGTATACACGGAGAGAAAAAAATATCAATTTTTAATGAAAAGTTTACTACTTTGGCATTATACTTACAGAACACCATTATATGGAAAACTAGTTCATTAAAATTTGTTAACTAAGTTTATTAAAAATAGTAATTCTATGCAGTTTCATATAATTTAACAATCTGTATATTAAATTTTAGTAAACTGTTCAATAATTGGTTTATGAACAACATAGGCAATGGGTTAGCGACACTGATGAATAGCGACATCCAACGGAAAAAACATAAAATAAAATGTTTGCCAAAAATTAGAATTCAGTTTGTTAAAGTTTGTAATCTCTGGTTTCTTAATTTTTAATATTCTTTCCTCTCCGTGTAAAAGTTTATAAAATTGACGGTCATTTATATAGTAAGTGTACTATACAAACTTGTACTTTTCACATAACATGTTTTGGATTGTATATTAAGTATTACAAGATGATGACATTTATCACCATTTTTTCATACAGTATAATAATTTTTATCACAAATTTTTTCTGAATGTGTAGGGTTGTTTCAAGTTTTTCATCGACTTTTACTGTAAAGTTGAGTCAAAGTTTTTTAAAAATGAAAATAATGAGAAGAAAAAATATGGAAATACAATAAAGATGATTCTAACTAATCTGATGAATGGAAATTGTCTCTTTGATGTCATTAAAATTAGTTTCTTAAGTGTAATCACTTGTTTAAAAATAATTCCTATTCTTCAACTGGAAAGAAATTATAAAGTAATACATTTTAATTTATAATTCCATAGTTGTTAATCTAACTTTTTCTGTGTGTACAACTAAAAGTGCATTTCACCATGTTTCTTGAACCAAGTATCAATTAATTGATAATTATTTCAATCAATTTTATAAACATTTTTAAATCTGATTAGCGTATAACACTTGTATTGAGGAAAATACGTAAAAATACGAGACGCATTCATATAATTGTATGTGATTTGCTGATTCATACAAGACTGGTAACCCAGCATACAATTTTCTCTTCTAAACTTCACTTTTTATTATCAAGAATGACAATAAAATATCTGAAATTAAGTTTATGTAACACATTGTTTATCTATAATATATTATTTCAAAAGTTATAATATAAAATATTACAGTATTTCAATGATTAATAATAACAAGTTAAGTTATTCATCTTAATATATAACTAAGTAATTTCAGTAATATATGTATAATAAAAATGTTCTTCACATTTTGAAGTAAATTTTATAAATTATTAAAAAATAGAAAAAGTATTCATTTATCAAATTTTCAGAATAATTATCAATTTTTGGTTTTTTGTTTGTTTTTAAATTTTTTTGACAAAACAGAAAAAACTAATGCTTTAGATAATTTGGTTATATTATTGTAAATACAAACAACATTCACATATTAAAATTCAAAAAGTTAGGTATTTAGGTTTTTCCAAAGCAAGAAATTTATTGCGCATACTATTATCGGTGTATTTTTGTAGTCGTGTGAAGTTTTATTTATTATTATTACTCTTATAGCTTCGTGTCATTCCATTAATAAACGCTATTATATCTATTTATAGCAATACTGATTGAAGCACGGTGACACATATTAGGAAATGTATCAAAAATGTATGGATCGATACTCCTTGAACTTTATTTTTCATTGTCACGCGTGTGACTGAAGTGAGCCCGCATGTGTGTTCACGTTTATGTGAACTTAACTGAACAGAATAAAATATTTTATCTGCGACTACTATACGGTATATTAATGATATTCGTTTTATTGTTTCAGATTCTTTACAATCCTTGTCACATCTTGGTGAGTTAAGACAAAATTTGCCTAATACGCATGGATTGAATAAAGATAGAATAATCCAAATTAACTAATCTAACAGTATTATGATTGTAAAAATACTAATCTTTTATTTCTATTTATGAGAATGCATTTACTAACTAACTGTTTAACCTAATTTTATTATATAATCTATAAATACGTGTTTTAAGGCAGCTAAGTTATTTGCCCAATTAAATTAGATACATTATTTAAAATTAAATTCTATTAACAGAAATTGATGATGAATTATAAACAACAAAACACAATAAGATAATTGTGTGTTATCTACATGGAGAAAAAAGATATAATAGATATATTACTAACATATTAGTAAAGTAGTTGTATACTTGAACAAATTAAAAAAAAATTCTTAAGTTAGCTGAACGTATCAGTTTAATGACAATTATTGTTTGAAAGTAGATAACAAATGTCAACATGCTAGATACGTTCTGCTAACTTAAGATGGTAATTTTTTACATTTTTTTCAAGTATAGCATTACTTCACTAACAAGTTAGTGATTTGTATTAGATCTGTATTCTCCGTTTAATAACATAACAATTTCTTATAATAATATAATATAATATAATCTTAAATTTTTCTACTACAAATAAATCATAAAATGTCATATTATAAATAAATAATAACATTTTATTTCAAATTTATTTTAGAGTTTCAAATTTTACATTTTTATATCTATTATAAATTTATATATTTAAAAATTCAACATAAAAGATTTATTATAAATAGATAAAATCTGTGGATATCATTTGGGAATGATAATTTTTATGAACCTTTGTCATAATGTTTTCTGCGAAAAAGAAGTATTAATAATAACTTTAGACCAATTGCTCAACACTCGTGATTTTTTTCGCTACAAAAATATTTGAGTTATTTTACACTCAATGATTCGTAATAATTGATAAATTCTCTAAGGATGGCAAGCAAATTTTAAATTTTAATACTCTTTCGTACAATTACGTATTGTTAGAGGTGTTTAATATTTTATATAAATTCTTTATTTTTTAATCATATGCAATTATAAGTACGTTGCATAACTCGTTTCTGTTTTAATTAGTTTTTTTTTCATCATTCATTGTTGTGAACATTTGAACTAGATAACGTCTTTAAATAATAATAATAATAATCCATTGAATTGGCATTGTATATATTGTACAGAAGCATTTCTAAGTTTATTTAATTTTGACGAGTTTAATCAGGATATTTGATTTAAGACGCAGCTGGACTTACCAAGATGACGACAATTGACTGTTATTGAAACATAAGTCGCTCTTATTTCGAAATTTTCATTCGATAAGATGCACTTTTTATCATTCTTCTTAAGTCAATGACTTGACAATCACCCTTACACGTAAACTTCTCTGGTTACTACATGCACGTGCTTTTCTTCATACACGTGCAAATTAATTCCTTAATTATACATGACGTAAAATGCCACAACGGATTTCTAATAGCATGCATTTTATTTGAAACTTTTAAGCATTATTTTTCAGGCCAATTATTCACTAAAAGAACTTGCGAACATATAATTTATAAAAGGAAGCATTTTGGGGGGTATTTTTATGATTTATTTTATTAAGTCGTTTTTAAAATCAATCATATTATTTATATTTACAAAGAGTAGAATAAATGTTGAAAGGTGTAGGGTGTTCTAACTCGTTGTTCAGGCCTACGCTTTAATGTGACTTTTATAAGTCAAAACACTGCATTTACACCGGTTTTTTCCACGCGATATTCCATTTTCAGAAGCTTAGGCTTGGAAAAACGCGAAAATCTTATGAAATGAGTGAAAATTTTAGGGTAATAAATGAATAGATTTCCTAATGAATGAGCAGGGAACAAAAACAAAGCATTTTTTAATTAAATTAATTTTAAATTTATTTACTTATTTGTTTATTTGTTTACAAATAATAAAGTTAGATGAACTGTTTTACCAATATTACTAGGAATTTTTAAACATTGATAATTGTTTCTTTATTTAATATATTTTTTAACTTTGTATAACAATTCTATAAGTAAATAAAAGTACAGTACAAATCTTGTAATTATTTGTCAAGTATCTGGAAAACACGTTTAACCCTTCATTCACCCTACTGCTTTGACATGTGTGTGTGTTAGAGGTTAGGTCAAGTTAGCGACAGTACTGTGTATGACTATTGTGGCACCCACCGACTTATATTTTTTTAATAATTTCTTCTAA
>JABFPN010003630.1:0-17454 GCA_022817305.1 Leptoteleia sp. ZL-2020
ATCAATAAAATGTGTATTAAAATTTGTCTCAAATGAATAGAACTTACCTTTTGCTGCCGTTGAACTCATCCTGTCCTTGTCATGTGCAGGAAAAGTTTCAACCGTTGAAATTTAACGAAAAGTCGGAGTTGGAAAATTTTCGGACTCGAAAATTAAAACTGATAAGATAAGAAAGTATCGACAATTCGAACAACTCTTTACTGTCAAACAAAAAAAGATGATATATCATATACCATCCTTCAACAACCACCATTTTGTTAAATATTATAAAAACCTAAATATTAAGCTAAATAGCTTTATTATAAGTTACTCAAATTAATGGGAAATATGTACATAACGATTATGGGTTTTGATATTCGGGTAGTTAATTGATATTTTGGTTCAATGGAGGATTGTATTTCATTATATCACGAAATTCTTTTTTGTTGCTCGAAATATTTTTTAATAATTCGTTACGGTATAATGGCTTATATAAACAATAAATATGAATATTTTTAGTACGACAATGTACGCTTTTATAAAAAGTACCGAATTTAGTTTATTTTCGTTCATTTCAATTAAATAAAGGAGAGCACTTTCATTGTATAATTTCTTCAATTACGTTTGTTAATTGTATTATTTATCAATGGAAAGATAATTGTAGAACAAAAATTATGAAATCTTTATCTTTTCTTATTAATAATAGTAATAATTTAATGAAGAAGTTTCTAAACGTAAAAGTTCAATTTGGATTGTAATTTTTTTTAGTTTAAAATATGCATTCGTACATGCAGAAACAAAATGTAAAAACGTAACAATAAAAACAATTATTATACAACATGAAAAGTATTACATAGTAATTATCTATTCAGTATTTCAATAAAAGTTAAGTGGAATTTTCATGTTACTTGAGAATTAACAGAACGTAAGAATTAGATTTTTCTTTGTACAGACGTGGTGTCGAATTTATATTGCATATAATTAATATGTGTCATTTCTGTTCTGTGTACCAGTTAGTGCATATACTGTATATGCATATAATATGACACCGCCTATGACACGCCTATGACATGAAAATCGCACGTCTATGGTATGAACATTGCATAGAACATGGCTATGACATGAATATGGCATGCTTTCATCGTGACTACGACATGAGAACCACGGATCAACGTCCCGAAAGATCATTTTCCATAAAAATGCTTACTTCAGGTGATTGCTTTTCGTACACGAAACTAAAATTTTTATTACTTTGTCCTTTGTCAACAATGCGATATATTTTTAATTATTTGAAACATAATTATACGAGAATTTTATTCGTGAAAACATACTGCTAACATTTCTTTTCATTTAAAAGTTCGGTAATTATGTATCCACTTACCTCCCCCCCCCCCAAGATGCACGGAAAAAAAGTATTTGCTTTGGTAGATAAATGAGTTTATCTAGCACTTTTTAACTAATTTACTAAGAATTTATTCTATTTGCAGAAGAACCTAGATATTAAATCGACTAAAAGGAATATTTAAACGTTACATAAACTGTTTGGCTGATTCAACCATACACTAATCTAAGAGGGACTCAACATAACCTCAATACAACATAACCTCAATACGGAAAAAAAATACTTCTAAATTTCTATTTAACCCTCTATGGGCCGAATTTTTGTTTTAAATCCAAAAAAATTAGGGGAACAAAAGCAGTAATTATAAGCCTATATATGCAAATGAAAAAAAATTATAGTAGTATATATTATATAGTGGTATATTAACTATGTGACTTTCAATTGAAGCCATCTCACGAAAAAATCCATACTTGTTTGGTAAAATTAGATATATTGTTTGGCTATTATTTTTTTTTTTAATTTTATTATAATTATTATAATTTTCATTCTCGACCTCGCAGCTACGGTACCGACCTACAAGTATATACAGTTCACATCGAAAATCGAATTGCAAACTCTTTGCGATTCCTCGATCGGAAACAAGAGCCCAATCTCCCCTTATTATTTGCTTTGAAAAGGAAATATTTTTGTTTGGGTTCCCTTTTATTTCGACAATAGTCAATTCTACGCTGCTGAACGAATTATGGTAATTTTACTTTTCACGGTTAAGAGATTGTTATATTTATTTGTGGCAATCTCAAATTCAGTCTGCTTTTCATGATAAAAATGTCAATATCTTGCGTGGGATTTTTCGTTGAAAATTACAGGGAAAGTAACGCGCAACTACTATGAAAGTATTCCCTTTATCAATGAAATATTGAAAAATTATTTATCATTAAAAGTACGCGGACGTTACACATCGCTGCAGTGTAGTTTTACGATAAAATAAATAAAACATGTTTAATGCAAGACATTAGTGCCGGTCAAATACAAGCGTTTTAATTTTATTTTGATTATTCCAAATGTGATTGTTTTTATTGTCCATAGAAATTTCTGATCGAAAGGGAATTATCTTTTCGCAAGATAATGTAGGTTAATTAGCTTACACATGGCAAACGGCTAACAGCGCTTGGAGCACCTTTTTTATGAAACTCGCAAAATCATATTCGATCAGTCGCAATGCTGTTTCAAAGTGCACACTGTTCAAAAATACCAGAGTGTGCTTTTATAAATAGCATTGTTGATGTATTTTGAATTCGGTTTAATGTTTTGCGCGGCCGTTTCAATCGAACAATATTTTACTGTAACTCATCACTGCGAATAAAAGGTCACCACATTAAAAAGGAATAATTTTATTTGAGTGCACTATTCCGGAAAAAAAACGTCGTCCTTCTACATTTTAAAATTAAAATGATCTATTTAAATTGACGTATGCCTGTTATGATAAATATATAAACTATCAAACGTGAAGGCTTTTTATTACTCTTCATTTATTTACGTATACATTTCTGTACATTATTGCAGTTATATTAAATTATTTTTAGATGTGTCCGTATTTTATTTGTTTTAAGAACGCTTTTTAATAAAAAATATAAAGGAAATAAGAAAACCTATTTGTCCTTCGTTTCATTGAAAGTGCTCCCTTTGTTCCGCAGTCGTATTTATTTTCAATAATTTTCAAGTTTTTTTCTTATTTATTTACCGTATTATTTCTTGCTTTTTATAAATCAAATAAAAAACTTTATTATCCGTTTATTAGAAAAAAAAACAAATATAAAATATTCATTCATTGCGGATTAGATGTTTATCTCGTGCAATTTTATGTTTTTTTAATCTAATTCATTAGCGATACCTGTTGAAGTAAAAGTCGTGCCTTAAAAATACCAGCTGCAAAAGTTGGTAAATTTTATCAACAAGTAAAATGAAAACAAAACAGTGTAAAAGATAAGAAAGGTGCACTGAGTATAAGCAAGACAGATAAGTTCGCAACGTTGAACAAATTAATTTTTTGTTCACCTTTAAAATTACTTCAAATCGATTTCGCTAAGATAAATGAAATTGATTGTAAAATAAAGCAATTTTTCTTTCACGCTTCTGAATAATTATAAATGAAAGAGGTTCAAATTAAAAAAAATTCATAAATAAAAATATTCGATAATAAAATTGATCTGAACTTTGATATGAAATTAATATTTCGCTTATATCAGATTTTTTAATTTCCGAAATGAAATTCATATTCCACGGAGGTAAATATTATAAATCGAGAACGTGTACAAGTTTTTTATCAGCTCTTTCATCCACTGAATTGACTTCGCTTTAACAAAAATAAATTTCGAATCAAATTAAAATTACATACAACCTGAGCTGATCTTTGCCAAGCAAGTGTGCGAAAGTGAAATTCAAACAATTCACATATACCAATTTTTTTGTGTCCATGCTAAATTAAACATATTCCTATTCAATCGACGAAAAGTTGGTGGAGATAACGATTTTATTTCGAATTTATTTTGAATTGGAATGAGATACCCTTTTTCCGCCGTAAAAGACAAACTTTAGGCTGCATGATAACGATGCAACTGGCAGTCTCGCATACTTGTTTTGCTTAAAGATTCTATTAAATATTAATTTTGATTTATCAATTGATTATTTTTATACAATCTTTTCTCTTATAATCTTACAAATCTAAATTAACTATATATAAAATCTTACAAATCTAAATTAACTAGCAATGAAACTCGAAGATATAAATTGAATTGACAAAGGTTTAAAACAATATTTACTATTTGATTAGAATTAAAACACAATAAGTTGTCTGATGAAGTTGACTTTATAAGGTGTACATGGAATATGCAATATGAATAGAAAATGTTCTATTATAACTTTAATAAAATAAGAAAAAATTACGAAAGAAATTGATCTTAATAACAATTCGAAATGTAATTTTTCATGACGTCTGAGTCCAAAGTCAAGGACCTGAAATTAATTTCTGTTCTTTCGACTTATCTTTTCTTTTATATACTTCATGCTATTAAAAAGATTTAATCATTGTACGAGAAAGATATACCAATTACAGCACGAGTACTTCAATGGATAAAGAGTAGGAAAGTTTATACATTAATTCTCGCTAATAATATATTACACAATTTATATCGTTTAATCTTAACGATAATTGTGTAAAATAACTCAATAGAACTTGCTAACCATATTATAAATTACTTAAAGTAAAAAATATTAAAATAAATACTTTTTAATAATATAAAAGAAACAAGTTGTTAATAAAATTTTGAATATGTTAAAAATTTATTTAAAAATGCATTTTATCTTAATTTGCGTTATGGTGACAAAGCTTAAAGTCAACATTTTCCAAATAAAGCTCAAAGGTAAATATTCCGTACTAAATTATATAATACATGTTTCAGATTTTCCATTTCTGTTCGTTGTTGCTCAGTGCGAAATACTAGATAGAAAGTGTTAGAAAATTTTATTCTGATAATATCACAAACTTTATTTAGTCGATTAAATTTAATTCCAGAAATGTTAATTATTTATATTCAAATTATTCGTATCACTTTTGTTATTAAATAATATAACACGTTGTAATTATGAATGTATGTTATGTATTACTTATCACAATTGTAAAAAAAAACCTGAATTCATTGATTAAATCATTAAAACTCACTAAAATGTGGAGTAAACGTGCGTTGAATTAGGTTACAGTGAACAGAAAATCAGTTCAAATATTAGATGAGAGAATTTCATGCTACATATATTGAATGTTATTCTGAATGTAAATAAAGTAACGATTAAAATATTCAATAGACAATGGATAATGAAATTCAATAATTGAAGAAGAGAATTTGTTAAAAGAACTTTTTATCGTGTGAATAAATCCTGTGGAAACAAATGAAAATTGAATTTAATTAAAAATAAGTATACAATGTTAAAAGTTTAATTATAAATAATTATTTACCTTTTAAATTTAAATTATATGAAATACTGTTGAGAATTTTTTTCCCCATTTAATGTTTCTCTCTTTATTATGTATATAATTGTTGTACATATAAAACTTTTCTTAATCAATTTACTTAATTGTTATTCTATTAAAAAGTAGCACAAATTAAACAAGTAGATATAAAATGAATTAAAATATTAGTTTGTTTACAAGCTTATGATACTAAACGATCAGTTCAGCATTTATAATTGCATAAATTATCAATTACAACCTCTCCCCTCCCGACATTCCACTAAAATTAACGATCAAAAATATATTCAAAAAACTTTGATCAAAATTGATCAAACCATTGAAACGTCAAATAAAAACGTCGACAAGAGTTCATTTATTTTTAATACAATTAAATTGCACCCTCTTCTCCAATCAACTTCTGTACGAAAAATTCGTCTATTTCGTTTCGTGTAAAGTCGGGCTTAAAAATTTAAATAAAATACACGAGCAACATTTCCACGCAACATGCGAGAATTATACGTGGAAATCTAAATTGAAACCGCTGTAGAACATCATACGGATAGATCACAGTGGCTGCTACTGATACTTAGGCGGTGTTACAGTAAGCGCTTTCTTCGTGCGCTGCACATAATGCACGGCTGCAACAGGAGTAGGACGTGTTGCATTGTGTCAACGTCATTGGCTATCCGATAGAGTACATCCGCCCGGCCAGTTGAACTGAAAATTCATACATGAACGGGGACGAATTTGCAGCCGGAGTCTAGTAACGTAAAAATGCGTCGTTAAAAAAAATTGCGTCAAAGCGAACGCTATTCTTTATCGCATTCGAAATTTCTATCGCGCCCACGTTGAAAAAGAGCAAAGGAGCGGGACAAACTTTGTGCATTAAAGCCGAGAATATGATACGAAGTCTGGTATTTCACGAACTTAAGGCGGATTAGCACGGATTTGTGTTTTTGAGTCGCGCCACCTCTGATGTTCAATTTTGCGCGAATTAGCGGCGAATATTCGGCTCCGCAAATTGTAAACCTTTTTGCGATTTTAAACGGCAGCCGCGCGCGAATGTTTCAACTTCCTGCTTTTCCGATTCAATTTTACCTAATCAATCTTTTAAACTGTACTTTTTTATAAGCCGAAAAAAATTTTATTAGTTATAAATCAGAGATATATGTGCACTTATAGTATTCTTTATAATATTTAAACAAAAACTGTTGATATAATTTTGTTATCAAGAAAGAGAACCCGTTTAAAAAGAGTTTAGTCTGGAATAAAACTGGATAAAATCTGGATGAAGTCTGGATGAATCTGGATTTTTGTCTTTATATTCTTCATACTTTTTATTTTACATTTGATTTATTTGCTTATATTTTCTTTAGTTTTAAGGTTTATTTGATTTGAAAAGAGCCACAAATGTTTAACTTGTTTAAAAAAAAACTGGCATGAATAATAAGCATAAATTTTTATTACATTTTTATATTTGGATAAAAGAGATGCATATGAAGTGCGCAACAGCATTGAAATCTGAATCAATAACTCGATCCTTCGAGGACCAAACAGTTTTTATTCTTGGTGCGCGAAAATTAATTTTCGGAGATGGGGAACGCGTCATTTATTTCGCTCGTTCTGGAAGACGCGTTGCACTTTTTGAGGCGCATTAAGCGCACTTTGCTTACGATACACGTCTCCAGACGTGCATTGTGTTTATCATTTACGTCTTGCTCTAATACGATTATTCTGGAAATATTCGCAAACTCACTCGTACGGTTATGTTAAACACACACGCTCGAATGCAAATATATATTTCAGATTTTTTGAATTCCATTTAAATACCTCGTTCCTGAACAGCTTTCAAGCGGCCATTTTAGAAATAATAAAACACCTTTTAGGTGTAATAACTTTTCTGTTAAATTTCAAATTTATTCGCAAACTTTTATCGGCCGCTTACTTGACAAGCGCAAATAAAGATGCTGTAAATTAAAAAAATAGGATTTGCAAAGTGCTTTAAAGTAAAACGCTTTTACTCTTGTAGTGTACTCTGGACGTGTTTTTCAGTGATAACTTTAATTGTAAATACAAAAAAGATTTGATCTAAATTAAAAGAAGTCAACTATAGAATTAAATGTTTTATATTTTGTAAAATTATTAGCGTGCAAGCAATTAATAATTTCACATCAATATATAACATGATATAAGTTTTTATGTAATTCTTTCTGATGTAATTACGTTTTATATAATTTACATTGAAAACATTTGCAGTAACTCGAAAAAGAATCTATTTTATTTAACAATTTACCTTAGGAATCTCGTCAATTGACAAATTTCGAACTTCTTTCATGAAATACAAAATGAACAGAAGTTAGTGCAGCAAATATTACATGAAACACCCTAACTATTCAGTTGCCGAAGACAAACAAATTTTTAATTTAAATGTTATAAAAAGTTAATGTTTTACTCAGTAATAAAGCTCAAGTTGAAACTTTATGATCGTAATACCGGTGTTACATTGTGTAATACAGTTGCTCCAATTTATGACTATAGTTAATGTTTCTGTAATAAGAATTTCAAATACAGCATCATTAACATCATTTTTATTACAAATACCCCGGAAGATATAAACAAAAAATAATGAGCTCATCCCGAGTGTTACTTCGCCTTCATTTTTCTCATTTAAAGATTTAAAATTATGTTTAAAGAAAATTAATAAATCATTTTCAGTTCTAAAATTAAAAGAAAATAGTATCTACTGAATGTACTGATATAGAAGATTAAGGAGTTTCCATAAGATAATATAACAAATTTTTTGAAGTAAATTTAAGTATTTTCAAAGAGAAAGGCTTGTCAACAAAGAATAAAAATATTAGAATATTACTTAAAAAATTAAAAAATTAAGAATATTACTTAAACAAGTTCAGTCATAATATTTAAAAATATAGGAATTACTTTTCTCACAATGAAATCAAAAAGATTATAAGTTAGAAAATTAGATTTCACAGTAATAAAAATGCGATTACGTTATTCATAGTATACCGTCGCACGTAAATTCCTCTTATCCGTGAATAAACATGATTTCATAATGTCAAAAAATTGGATAATAACTAACAAAATGGAGTAACGGTAATAAACGGTAGACAACAGCGACAATAAATTAGTAATTCGAAAATAGGGAATTGCAACTGGAACGTAATTTGAAGCCGAAAGCGGCGGGCGCATGTACATTAATAGACTATTCATTACATACATATGCATGCGGTGGAAGGTTGGCTGCTCACAATCTGGTCATTACTACTAGCCGATTATGATTGTGACATAGTCATACTTTGCGCGGAGATGAATATGCAAGACCGATCGCGACAAGAGATTAAAATATCGCCGACGAGGGGATTCGGGCGGGGGGGGGGGAAGGACCCCGATTATGTAAACTAGCCAATTTAAATTAATACAGCGAGTAAAAGTTTGCGAGACAGTTTTGCGCGACGCTGCACTTGCGATCTCGTCACCGCGCCTAGCAAACTTTAACGTCAGCGATATTATTTATGCAAACGCGCATTTTTAGACGCCGACCTCTGATTGCGTTAGAGAACAACGGCTAAATTCAAAACGATTTGCAATTGTCTCGGTTCGCCAATAATACACTGAATATTCGCATTATTGGCGAGCTGATTGTACGGTCACGGTCGACAACGTTTCAGTTGAATGCAAGTTTTTAAGCGCTGTAAACTTAGTGCTTGAAAATTACAGCAATTGAGTCTCGTTTTCAGAGAATGTATTTGATTTCATTCGGTATTAAATTAATATATAATTCTGTTTGTCCTTTAATAAATTGAAGTAAAATTTCAGGATATTAAAAATAAGTTTGAAACTAAAATTTGTTTTATTGTATGCATATTAAATAGTAAAATTTTACTTAAAAATTAGGAGTTAATATAAGGTTGTATTATTTCACAAAAATTACTTTAATTGTTGATTCTGAAGTTTTCTTTTATAATTATAGTAAATGCATTTGCAACTAGGCTGCGTGAAAGTTTAATTTAACTTTAAATTTATTTTTTAAAATTAATATAAAGGTTAATAAAACAATTTTAGTGTTAATTGTTATACACTGAGAGAAAAATTTGTGTAAAAATTGTAATCTTTTTTTGTAATTTGAGGACATGTTAGATGTCCTCTTATAATATGTGCTCACAAAACACGTAAATATTATGATTTTTCACTTTATTTCTACAAATGTTTGAATACATTGTACAATTTTTGATTGGACTTTTCCCAACCTTGTCCATCGTGTCCTCAAATTACAACGGAAAATTACAATATTTTCAACATTTTTCTCTCAGTTTAATTATATTAATCTATATGCTTCTTTCTCTTAATTTTCATAATTTAACAAATTCAACTTTCGCTTAATTTGACACAATTTTATTATTCATTTGAACATTTAACACACTTTTTTTGTAAGTGTCATAATTATTGAATAATAAAAGAAATTAAGTACACGAATATTGAAGTGTGATGTACTACTCGCATTGAAAGTCACTATATTTTACAACATTTTTATGCCTTTTCGCTTAAAGAGTTTCCGAAGTAATAAAAGTATAGTCGTTTCTCTTGTAAGTTTCTTTCGCTTTATGGTGGTAAATGATACTTTTCAATAAACATTTACAGTCTTTTTTAATTGACATCTTTATGAGCAGAAGTTTAGTAATTGAGTTCTTAAAGATTTCAAAAAAAATATTTTGCGACATCTAAATGTCATTTTCCTTAAAGATCAAAAGATATCTTTATGCATCAAGATAATACGATATATTTTAACTAGTTGCCCGATTATATGGAGAAAAATATTATAGTAATCAATATGTGCTCCTATATGCAATTATGCTCAATAAACAAAAGGTGAAAACAATTCTGACAAAGAGAACTGTACTTCTGACTATTAATACAGAAAAATGCACCACCATTTACCAGGCATTCAGGTAATATTCTTGACATACTGCGTAGAGTCCGAGAATATCAGAAATTGTCCTGCTAAAAGCTTACGAATACAGAAATGCAAAAGAGATGAAAATTCCGGTATAATTCATGAGCAAATTGTATTTTATAAAAACAAATATTAACAACAATGATTTATGTCACAACAAAATAGCGTAATGTTTTCATAAAATGAATCACGGAAATTCAACTTTCATCGCTTTCCTCATTTTTCGAACAATTTCCGTTAATATAATAGTTATGAAACATATAATATATTAAATTAATCACATACAAAATAAACAGGAATCTGTCCGATTTTATTTACTGTTTCAATTTGCTGAATTTTATTTTTGTAATTTTTCTGCATCATCGATGAATAATTTATTTTTAAAATTAAAAACATGAACATTGACAATATTTTATTCAATCCTTTTTAACAATGCAATATAAAAATAATTCTTACTCGAATTTCTCATTTTAAAAACATTTAAAATTTAAAACATTAAAATTCAAATTTCTTCGCGAGATAAATCGAAAAGCATCGATTATGCGAAATGTTATGCAAACTTTTTTAGTTGGTTCTTCAACTAGAATTCATCCAATAAAAACACGTTGTTCCATTTTGAAACACCCTTTTCCACGTGTGTACGTAATTAACAGTAGAGCTGTAATTTACCAATTGTTTTGGAACAATTCACAATGACAAACGACACCGTCGATCAACGTTTTAGCAAAATGGAAATTACCTTTTCCGCACGAGCGCGATTTATTTGTCGACAAATTTGTTCAGAAATAAATTCGGGTTTCCGGGCAACTCGAGTTCGCGTTTAACGAGTCGAAACAAGTCCGTAATTGTGCATATCATGTCAGCAGGCGACACATGGTGCTCGGCAATATCTACGTTCTTTAGCTTATTCCGTTCTCGTTACGACACTGCGCGTTAAATGGGAGACAGTTACGGAAATTCTGCTATCGGGGAGTTGCCGCAGATTTCCGCAAATTAGTAATATACTTGGATATTCAGATTTTAATCTCAACGGGGGAATTTCGCGTTATTAACTAATTAAAGATTTCCCAAGGCTATTTGTAATTTTCAAAATGTACAATAGTTTGCGGGAAACATTATTCAGTCATTCTGAAACAATCTTTTTTTCAACGCGAGTGTCAAAAGTACTGTTTTCCGTTGCATTTAAGTTTATTGAGAAAAAAGTTGGGATAAAAATTATTATACACTCACAAAACTGTCTATTTAAGAGTAATAGAATATTCTTATATTAAATAGGATTTCCATTCATTATATGGACAAAACGAAATTCTATTTATAATAAGAATAAATAATTCTTATAAAGCATACATTTATCTAAAGAATAATTCCATTTATATTAAATGGATTTTTTTCAAGAAAAGAATAAAAATAGTTTCAATTTAAGAATATTCAACAGATGATACAAATTTAACAATGTGTAACAATGGAATTGTTTTTTTTTTGGGCAGATTTATTTGTTACATGTCAAATCCATGTATATTTAATGTAGATTCATTTCTCTTTTTATTTTTTTTTAATTCGAGTTAGATCTCAATATTTTTACTAGGAACACATATGTATATTTCAATTAAAATGTTGAATCGCCTGTATTAAATTTGCTCAAAATAAAACGAAAGTTTCACATGAATAATAATCTCTGCAAAAAGTTTCTACATTTCGATTTTGCTCAAACTTTCCAGCTTGTAGAGAAAATGTTTCATTTTCTTTCATCGTTGTCTAGTATATTAAGAAAGTTTGAAAGATATGAGTAAAAGAGGTATTTATTAATAAGCTTCGCTTCAAATATATGTCACTTTTTCATTAAAAATTACTATGTTAAGAAGGGCAAATTTCGATACCCAATGTAAACATAATAATTAGAATTACACTTAAAAAAAACGAAACAGTAAACAGTACTAGATTTCTGGTGTGCTCGAAATCTATTTCCATAATGAAAAAAAAATAATAATAATATTAACTAAAGCAAATCACATGTTATAATGTATAACAAATTCAGTTTATAATACTTTATTGATTAAATCAATATTACGATGCTTTCGATCAGGTTGTATTTGATTGATGTACTTTTTATTCATTTACTTGTTTCATATCACCGCAATTTAGATAGTAATTATTTTTAATTTATTTCCTGAAAACAACGTTCGCGCATTATTAAACAATATAGAAATTAAAGCAAACAATTTATCTGTCTGCAATTCGATGATAATAACGAGATAAATAAAAAAACTAATGAAGCCTTGCACAGTTGGAAATAACATAATGTTGGTTGAATGAAAGCAACGGCTGAATACTTTCAATACGTTTGAATAAGTGGAATTACAATCAAATGCAGTCCACTGTATCAAATAAGATAATGAACTGCATTCATATTCGTTAAGTTCGTAAAAATTATTGTTTACAAAAAGAAACAAAATTGCGTTTCGTCAATTTTTCACAATTAATTTGATGATGCAAATAAACTTTAAATTTCAATAATATACATGTATCATTTATTTTTTATTTAAATTCTTTAAAGATATTAATCAATTTGTTTCATATGTAGGGTTCGCGTGGAAAAAAAGCACAGCAATATAATGCAAATTATTTTTTTCCTTACACCCGTCACCAAACGTTTGCGAGTGGAAGCAACCCTCAAAACAATATCTGGGAATACCAAACACCGAAGCGAAATGATTTCGAATAGATATATAACGGATATATTTCTGCGGCAAATGGTTTTGTTCGGTATTTTCAAATATTACTTCAAAGGATGTCACTTTGAAATGATTCATCGAACGAACGGAAAATACAAGTATTTTCTTATTGAAAAATATTTTAATAATAGAAAATTTTTCTAATGCCGTAAACCATTTTTCAAACTCGAGTGCAATTTCAAAACGAATAGAAAAAAGTGGATTTGTCGTAAAGAGGATTTTTGGTAAGAGTTGAGGCAGTGAATTTGCAATTGATTTTAAGTAATAACTGTCATAAACGGAAAGAAAATATGTGTGAAAAATTGCAAAATATAGCACCAAGCGTGTGACGATACACCGAGGAAAAATATAATAACAGGAATTACTTCGCTATTTCACGTCTCATCTCTAAATCAGAGGCTTTATCATTTACAAGTAGAAAAATGTTATATTAAAAGATACTATAACTTCTGGCAATCTAGATGCAATATGGCCTCAAACACGAAAAGTCAGTATCTTTTATTGTTATTTTTTTATATTTTATAGTAAAAAAAGTTAACGATTTGTGTTGACAATTACATAGTACAATTCCTCCGGTGCATATAAATTACAGGACTTTATAGTACTTTTTATTACTTCTTTTTTAATTATAGCATAATATGTGTTATAAACTCATATATTTTAGATTAAGACTTTTTAAAAATATAAGTTGTAAAATTGGTTAATTTTCGTAATAACTAGAATTCTAGTTGAATTAACCATATCATGGTTATTTTAATTAAAACTTTGGTAATTGGAACTAAAATTTTATAGTGTTCACGAAACTTAACTATGCATATGGTGAATATGGTTATTATTTTTTCTCAGTATATAAAACCATTTTCTGATAAAAATCAAAATATTTGACGGTCTCTGTAAAACGTAATCATTTTAATTCTTTTTTCTTTAGTGTAACTTCCATAGTGCAACTCTGTATTTGAAATCAACAGAAGTAAAGAAAATATTAGGCTGACGTTAAAAAGTAATGCTTGGTTTGTAGCATTTGGTTAACAATGTACTGTCTATTGGCACATATTTCGCATATTTTACGTGGAGACGTAAAAACCGTGAAGTTATAATATCAGAACGAAAAGAGTGAGTCAGTGGTTCAGAAATTTAGTGTTTTGTCATTCAAATAATGCAAGCACACATTGTAAGAATATGAATTTTACACCACATTACGAACCACTCTTACTTATTATATTTTATTCAGAACTTATTACACTTTCATACATCTCGAAACACATAAGAATTCCGAAACTGAGGTCTTTGCGTTAAGATAAAACTTCAATATTCTTTAATAAAAGTGACACTTTTGTAGGTCAAGTATGTTTCTAAGTTTAATACCATAAAAGTATAAATATAATACTAAGTATATATTTCATATGAATTTATTAACATATATTTCAAGTAGTATAAATTACTATATTAAATAGCAAAAATAAATTATCGTACCTAATACTATTACAACTACTATATAAATATTTTTGCCCACATTGTATTAAAACGTGTAACTTTTATATAAGTTCCACTTTCACCACGATCTATTCATTATTTAAGCTATTTTATTTTCTGCCTCTATTTTAGTGCAGTTTTTCTTTCCAAGAAAGATATGCAAAATTTATGTATGTATATATATATACACATCGTACCTGGAAAATTTGTTTGCAACGTATAAAATATAGTGGCAATTAGAATTGTCTACTTTGAGATTTATCTGAACTTAAACTGGCGTAGGAGAACATCACTAATCACTGTATCAACATGCTACTTACACGACTTATTTGCATTTCTTAATTGTCGCAATCTGTTTCAAACATAATTTTGTTGTAATTCGCTAATGAATCATAATCTTATTACCGAGACACTTTAAAGCGTTGTAAAGTAATTTTAACACGAGGATTTCTTTTATATCGCGATCAAATAAGTGCGAACCAAAATGTTATTCTGCATTTATAATTTAATAGGTATTCATTTCTGATCCGAATAACTCAGTCCTTTTCTTCGAATTCAGCGCTGAAATGAATATCACGTCGATTCCATTTAGTTATCTAATGAAGTTGCATGTTCAGAGCAGACAAATTAGATTTTACATGAGCGAATATAAACATTACATTTTCTTCGTATTTTCAAGATCACTGGATAATGAAGCTTTAGTTACTCTGTTCAACAATTTATCTACATATACACTCTAAAAGAAATATTATAGAGGAATACCTTTTATCGATATAAAATAATTAAAATAATCTACAGAAACAGAGGAATAAATGGTTTTATTTCTAAAAGTTTTAAGAAAATTAATTTAATATTTCACTTCATTTACACTTGCAGATATAATAACTATGGTAATTTTCGAAGGAATCGAATTGATATATTCATTCTTAAATTATACATATTTTAATTGAAGCTTTTTTCAAGAGACTTTGTTTTAAAATGTTAACTATAGTACATCTTGAAAAAAAATTAAGGCATATAAAATTTTGTTGCAGTAAAAGAAACTCTTTCAAACCATGCATTGATATTAAAATTTGTATTTATAAAATGTTTAATTTATGTAACAACCCCTCCCTCATACTTCATTTTACATGTAAATGAAATTTATTCTAATATTTTATTTCATTAAAATAGCACCTCTAGCTAAATGAAAAAGTAGATTGCCTCAAATGTGTGTGTTGCATTAAAAATATCATTTTTAATTTACCAAAAGCTATTATAATACCATAATTAGCAGAGTATTAAAATTAGTATCTCTTAAAACTAGAATACTTTACTCAACCACTTATTCCGTGTGACACGTCAACAGTACATTTTGTTTCCCATAAAAATACAGTAAAACCTCGATCGATCCAATCCATTTTCGATAAAAAATGTATGATGATCGATTCTATTCATACAAAAAATAAATAATAAACAAGATCTTCAATAAACCAGCTTTATTTTCTGAAATTCGAGTTTCGAATTCGCTGAATATTAAATTGAAAAAACGAAAACCTCAAATTTTAAATTGCATCGAGCGAGGTTGTACCTTATTGGGTATTTTATAATGAAATGTAAAATTGGTAGAAGTATTTCTCAAATTCGAAAAGCGGCAACAATGGCAAATAAATAGTGTGAAATATCTACAAAATTGTATACGAGAAAACGCGGGAGATGATTCCCAAGCATTATCCGTTATATATAGAGCAGATGTCATGCGGTGAATAGATATGTGTTTGCGAACGCGAGCGCTGACAGTTATCCATTGTACAACTGTCAGTACTGCTGATTGCAGTTCGTCTGTCATACGATTCTAATTTGTATTGGCATTGTTATACGCATATTAATTATTGGCACCGCTATTTATTGACTAATCTGAGCCGGTCGGACTTTCAGGTAAACAAACGGGCTTTCCATGATCAATCGTGCAAAAATTCTTCTCGAACAATACAAACAACACTTAATGCATCAATTTGATTCGGAAACCGTAAAATCACGTCAAAGTGTAGTCATTTCATTTTACGGGCGATAATAAAATTCCGCGCCATCCATAATGAAAGCATTCATGAATTTTACATTCAAAATGAAATGAAGCTAAAATAAAAAGGCACTGTGCGAGCGAAGCTGGCGAGGCTTGCACAAAAAAAACACAGTTATCTGGTTAACGATCGCGAAACAAAGTAGAACAAAACATGCTGATAAGTTTCAATTTCAAAAACTGATGACCGGATTGTAATAAAATTTCCCCTTTCTCACGCTAGATCCACGCGAATTCCACGAATAAAGGAAGGACTTGCGAGCTTTCTTTTATGTATGAGATACAGAGTGCTTGAAAGTGTGTAGCGCAACTTTTTCGAAATATTATATATTATAACGTTGTTATATCTATTAATACGATGTGTTTGGAAACATAAATTCACCTAAAACTTCCACCCCGTCAACTTAATTATTTTTTTAGTCCCGTATAATTCACCTTTAGTTTATAAACTTTCTCCAAATTCAGTAATGAAACTTAACGCATTTAATTTTTATTATAATCCCCTAATTAAAAGCATCGTCAAAGATTTTACAGCCATTTTATGTTCTTCACTCTCCTTATTGTCTATACACATTTTACTTCCTGCGACTTTATTTCCCCTAATTTCTTTACATTATAAAACTTTTTTATCCTTTTCTTTCATCACTTTTCAGTCACCGTCATTATAGAATGGAATTAAAACTTACATGTTAAACCTTAAAGTTAAATTAAATTGCTAGGACTTCTTCAACTTCAATATTTTCCGCCAAAAAAAAAATCTAATATACTCCCCAAGTAAAAATTTGGCCTAGTTTTATGCTTGGAACTGGCCAGATTTTACTGGTCTCTGCCCAGTTACTAGCATGAAAAACTAACCAGTTACTAGCCAGCATCGTCACGCACTGTGTACCTAGT
>JABFPN010003631.1:0-17453 GCA_022817305.1 Leptoteleia sp. ZL-2020
CACATGTTTTCTGTGTATTTTTTTCTGCTGATTACGAATATGCAAAAAAAATTAGTTTTGATTACCTGCTTCAAAGTTATTTGCGAAAAACTGATATTTTTACCGTTTTTTGGCCATAACTTTTGAACGGCAAGAGACCTACGTGGAAATTTTCATACGGCCCAATACTGGCACAGTACCGACGCCAGGGTTGCCGTTACGGGCGTCTGTATTGACAGTACCGTATCAATTTAAAACGACATATATGACATGCAGTGAACATATATGCCTGCATATATGCCTACATATATGCCGGAAATGTGACATATATGCCGTATATATCAATGTTTGAGTAACAAAAATGCGCTCTTCACTATATTATTTATATTTTTGAGTTTTTACTTAAGAATATAATGATAAATATAAATTCCTCTAAATTAAATTATATTTTTAACATAATAAATGTTATTTTATTTGCAAACTGAGTTAAACAATTGTTTTACAAAAATCCATTTAATGATTAGCCGTTATTAAATTTGAAAAACTTGAGGGAACCAAAATTGCTCGTAATTGGCTGTGAAAGTATCAGGAACATAAGTACCATTCACAATGTCCATTGAGCATTTTATCATTCTAAAACTTTATGTTGAAGACCTAGTGAGTGAATCAATTAGTACAGTGTACCAACTTAAATCCAAGTGCACAAAATCACAGGGGTAAAGAATTCATGAAAACCAGGTACACAAAAAGTGATAACTCAATATTATATTTAAACCGAAAAAATGTTGAAAAAGAAATGAAGTACACTGAGAAAAAAATTGGGACAAAAATTATTATACTAAATGTAAAAGTGGGGACAAATTACAATTCTTGGCATATTTAGAATACATTTTAAAAGAGATTATCAGTATTGTACAAGTTACTATGGTAGAGTATAATAAAAATGTTCATTTTTCTTATAACCTCTTTTAAACTGTATATTAACTAAGACAAGAAGAAGTCATTTGTCCCCATTTTTACATTTAGTATAATAATTTTTATCCCAACTTTTTTCTCAGTGTATTTAAACCGAAGACATTTTTTTTTGACGAAATATTAATAAAAATCTTTTAACTTTTCAAAATGTATCTTAAAGGAAAAATAAAATATGACATTGCCAAGTGAAACTTAGAACTGACAATAATACACAATTTTAGAATTCTCGACGAAATATTCATACTCTATGGACTGCAATAAATTAAATATCCTTATTAATAATAAAGATAACTATGCACTTTGCACACTGTAAAGTGAAACATTTTAATTACCATCTATCAGACAAAATTATTGCCTTATTTTTCCGTAATAATACTTGTAACATTACTACTTATGTAATAATAAATGATACATTAACAAATTATGGACTAAGAAAGGAGATAAGACAATTATATTTGTTACACGAAGAAGTTTTAAATGTATGTACATATTATAAAATGTATATTTAAATACATATCTATAGATATTGATTTTTTTAATGTAAATGTTTAACATATTCACACAATTAATTTCTAGTTTTACTGCTAGAATAAGAAAATGTTGCGACCGATGTATAATAGACTGTTATTGAAGAATGATTGGGATGAAAACCGAGCAGAAATTTGTTATCAGAAAATAAAGACGGGTGTCGGTTCAGTTTTTAATACTCGATATTTAAGAATTTATAAATATATATGTTATTTGCTCTTTGAATGGTCGTCTCAAAGTCTGATTAATCGAATTATAATTCGTATTCTACACTTTCTTATAAGTATTTATATATTTTTTGGACAGGTAAATACTCCTTATTGTACATGTGTTATGAAAATAAATAATTTTTTTATAAATTTATCATTTAATCATTTGTATTTATGGAAGAGAGCAATAAAAGGTTATAAAGTAAAAACATACAAAGATTGTTTGACAACACATTAAACATCAAATTACAAAAACAAAAACAATTTTTATTTTTTAGCACATTTTGAAACAAAATCCGTTTAAAAAAAAAAACTTCAAAAAAGATTTCATTCTTCAGTCCTATTTTATATTGATATTTCTTATTTAGATTAATATTGACACATTTTTATTTACCTTTTTGCATTCAATTTATATAATACAATATAGTTGTGATAAGTAATATTTAACATTTAAAATTATAATTTGACCATACGCTTCGCAAAAAATATTTATTTTGAACGAATTACGAAAACTTTATTATTTATTTGTTTCAAAAATATATTTAAAGATTAATATTGAATATAATATTTGGCATTACTAGAAATTTATAAAACGTATGATATTCACATATAACATATAGATCCATTATATAATTAATTATTATATTGTAGGTGTATTACTCGATATCACGGGAAACCATCGATGAAAAAATTTTAAGCATCAATTGGATTATGGTTAATTTATTTTTTTCAGTATTATACATAAATAACAATATAAAACGTAAAGAAGTACATGCTTTAATATAATAAATATGTATTGTTTAAAATTAAATGGTGGGGTGCAATAAGGAGATTGACACCCATAACCGTCATAATATCAGAGCACAACATTTTTCGTCGAGAAAAAATTGTTTTATATAACGTTATGCTTTTTATACGATTTGCAGACATTCCATTTTCATTTCAACTCTTACAATCTAGGAAATACAGCGTCACGGTCACGAGCGTTAATGCTCTTATTTCATCAGACACCTTTACCCAGATAGTATATGACATATATGCTGATTTTTACATGGATATAACATGTAAAAATATAGTAATAACATTGTGTAAAATATTATTGGATTCTGAATGTTACAGAAATTTTTCTCCGTAGTTTTCTATCTGGGTATACACTGCAAGATTATTGTGCTCAAATACATATGTTCTTTAGATACATCAATTTTATGAAATTATTGAAAACGATTGGCATTATTATGATGAGAAACGGGAACGTGAAATTTATATGAATTATATATCAAAAATTAGGAAAATTTTGATATTCACATCAGGTAAATTTTACTCGCAGGTGTTTGTCTAAAATTAAGTAATTTAGTAAATGTTTCAGAGATATCTGCGAGAAATATAATAGATTTTTAGGTAAAATTCTATTAATTGATATCACTAATATTATGCCGTTAATATATTGAAAAATAAAATACATTAAAAATCTTGTACCAGAACCTTAATACGCAGTATTGGTACGGACAATTTTGAATAATATATTTAAATAATATAATCTAAATTTCTTATTTAAAAAATTACAATGAAAATTAAATTGGTATGAAACCATGTAAAAATTTATACATGGGATATTTACTATTTATGTCTTACGTTTCTTTTGTATATTATCATAATTATGTTTATAAATTGCCTTCTGCGTTCTACTCTTGCTTATTATCAGAAAATCAACTCTTATTTTCTGTGTGCATCCAATATTTTGATATCTCAATATTTTTACTTCAGATATCTCTGCAGTCTTCACTATAATATATCACTTTTAATGATGCCTAATTGTAAAATATTATGATTATTCAATTCAGTAGCTCACTCGATGTTAGTTGTTGTATTAACATCAATACCAATCATTGGTTTTATTGAACCTTCTCAACAAGGCAACTATATGGTAACACACTTCGAAGTGCTATTTGTCAAAAGAAATAAATTTTTCATTCTGTATATGACTTATGTATATGCTGCTATATATTTGAATATATATCTCTTGTTGTTTGAAAACACTATTATAATAATGTTAAACGAAGGAGTTGCTAAAATAATTATTCTAAAGTAAGAAATATTAAGTCATATTAATACATATCTTTAATGCATTTATTAACCTCCGTTAAAAACTTCAATTTCCTTATCAAAATTTCTTTCAGGGAACACTAAATATTTTTGTCATGCAATATGAAAACACAGGATATAAATGAGACATTGCTTTTTAAACTTTAATATATTAATAAGCATAAATATATTTATTGAGATTTTTTTTTATTTTAAGGTATAAACTGGAAAACTTACGAAATATAAACTTAAATAAAAAGGATAAAGAAGCTTATGACATTCACGTCTCGCAAGAGCTGCGTTTAAGCGCTTACTATCATCAACATTTTATTGAGCTAGTATTATATATAATATATATAATTTAAACGCATATTAATACCACTAATAATTGTCTATTACCTTAATAAACATGAAACACATATGGTCCATATATGTTCCAACAATTTCATTTAAGAAAAAAATTCATGTATTGATATATATATATATATTTTTTTTTCTTGATCCACATATGGCCATACACGGTTTCAATAATTTCTTTATATTGAAATTTTTATCAATTCTCAAGCAAACTTTGTTTTCGTTTTGTATTTACATCTACTTTTATGTCCTTGTAAATAATATTTTTTCAATAGTTAATAATTGAAATATTTAAAGTTAAAGTATTATTTCTGGTGTGCGCATGATAGAGTATTAAAACTTTAAGAACTTTAGGGATAATAATTATAATTTATTAGAATTCTGAAGAATTTATTTTAATATTATAATTTAAGGTTCTTTTTTCTTGTTAATGAATGGACGAAATTATTGCTGATATGGGGTATCAGCGTCGGTGTATTGATAATGAGCTTAGTATTATACGTAAGAATAATAGTTATTTATGCACCAAAGGAGATTCACATGGAAATCCATCTTCTCGTGCAGAGTTTATAAGCTGAGCCGTAGACTCAATCGCATTTGATGTGAATTTTCCTGAATCTCCCATGCAACAAAGGTTATTTTTCATCACGAGGAAACGTGATACGCCATCTTATGGAAACTTCCTGGAGAGAAAAATGACATATTACGCCACTGAGTGATGAAAAATTTCTAAACAAAAATAATTTTTCACGTGTAACATTACTTATTCATAAATATCATGTTTTAGAATCTATTGATTATAAAAAATCATGCAGACATATTCAAAGTAATGATACTTTTAATGTTTGGTTTCGTAGGAATATTTGTACTTTGTATAATGGGAGAGTTAATAACGGAGAAAAGCGATAGTCTAAAAAGCTCCTGGTACATTTACGTTTTTAATATATTTAAATAATATTGAAAGTATCCAGTGACCGAAATTGTAAGATATATATACACTGAAGGGAAATATATTTTATAATTTGTCTATAATTGTTTATCGTTTGAAGAATTTGAAGAAATATTGGCAATCCCAAATGTTTTTGAATATATTTAAATATTTATTTTAAGTTAAATTTTTTACATTATCCAACACTGGATACTTCACTACATAAATAAGAAATACTTTATGAGATCTGACCCAAAACGATTCAAATTTTTGTTTAATCAAGCTACATTTTTTAAAAAGAAAATTTAAAATTTGTAAAGTCATATTAATTTCAATTTTCTAGTTATGAAGTGGATTGGTTTAACTTTTCGTCAAGTACAATAAAAACGTTTCTTATTTTGTTCGCACGGTGTGATATAAAATGTGTGATTAATTATAATGGCATCATCAATATTTCACTGGAATATTTCATAAAGGTATAATTTTTTATTTCAATTACTGTATCTTTTATATCACATATTATTTAGGTTTTATATTTATATTAGTATATTTTGCATCAGAAACAGAACGATAGAGATTATAAACGGGTATGAAGTAGACCGCGGTTAAGCATTGGTCTTCGTCGTATGTGGCCAATTTTATACAAGTGACTAAAAGTCGTTCCTCAAATTTAATAATTTAATTTCATTTCAGATGTTGCAAGCCGCGATCACTTATTGCACGGCTATACTGACTATTCGAGATAAAAATCTTCATTAAAGCTAAAATTTTATTATATCAAAATTTAATCTAATTTTTCAACAAAATCCTTAATTGCAATCAACAATACAAATATTTTAACACATTCTTTATATGAAAACATGAGTAATTATGTGAAAATAGAAAGCATTAGATGCAAAAGTTCAATGATCTGTCGTTTTAACGTAAAACATTCTTTTCATTATTCTACGTAATAAACAGTCGTGATAATTAATACACTTTTTAAATAAAAATTCCAAGTCTTTATACAATTTAACAAGTTTTATAATTTCCAATACACAAATATTACATGTACATATTTTAACGTAAATAATGACAATAATATGATCACACGAACTTCAATCTTCAGAATTGAAATAGAATAAAATACGTATTCTACTACTATTTTGCTCCTTGTACAAAGTGCAGTTCAAAACAGAGAACAATTTAGAATTATCTGATAAAATATTAATATTATTAAAGACTGCAAAAAATTAAACGCCTTATTTATTATTAAAGTTAGGTATACACTTTGCCACACATTAAACTGTAAACTTTTAATTGTTCTTAATTAGACAAAATTACTACAATTATTTCGTAAAAAGTTTAAATTCATTTAATGTCTTTTTATGGATATTGAAATATTTTTATGTTAAAGTGAATTAAATTAATGTCAATAACTGCTAAAATAACAAAATGTTGCGACCGGTGTATAATAGACTTCTAATGAGGAATGACTGGGATGAAAACCAAGCAGAAATTTGTTATCAGAGAATAAAGACGGGTGTAGGTTCAGTTTTTAATACGCGATATTTAAGAATTTATAAATATGCATGTTGTATAATTTTTCAATGGCCATCTCAAAATCCTCTCGGTAGAATTACATTTCGTGTTCTTCACATACTGTTAAGTATTTACATACTTTGTGGACAGGTAATTTCATAATATTTTAATACAACTAGATTATTGTAAAGCGCCCTCTTTATACCATGATATATATTTTAATATTTGTAAAATTATAACATAAAATATATAGATTATATAACTTTTCATTATTTCATAGGTGCACTACTTGATATCGCAGAAATCTATTGATGAACAAATTGCAAGCATCAATTGGATTGCGGTTAATTTACTTTTTATAGTAATATATATAAATAACAATATGAAACGTAAAGAAGTACATGCTTTAAAATAATGAATATGTTTTGTTTAAACTTGAAGGGTGAGGTGCAATAAGAGGAAATTGATACCCATAACCGTTACAACAGTTTTCAATAAAAAAAACATTACCTATTATATAAGGTTACTTTCAACCTGCAAAGATTTATCAATTTTTAATTTTCATTCCTATAATCTCGGAAATAGAGAATGACGGTCTCGTATGTTTGTGCTCTTATTTCATCAGGCCCCTTAATGAGCTTAAAAATATTTTTCTTCAAGGACACAATTTCTTTAGATACTACAAATTTATGAAATATTTGAAAACGATTGGCAATATTACGATGAGAAACGCGAACGTGAAATTTATATACATTATTTATCAAAAGCAAGAAAATTTTTAATATTTACAACGGGTAAATTTTATTCAGAGGTGTAAGATTAAATAAATTTAGTGAACATTTCAGAGATATCTGAAAGAAAGATAAAAAAATGCTGGGTAAAACTGTGCCGGAGGTCTGCAAATTGAATTCACTATGTTCACTGGCTTTATATTGTCAATAACTGGCAGAAAACTGGATCTCACACCAAAGTGACTTATGTCAAGTTCTGTACCACCACTCTACACAGCGAGGTACATGTTAGTTTCTTAATAATGATTATTGTTTTTTGAATGAAAAAATTTAAATTTTGATAATAAGGATAGCAATTAAAAGTGCCCATATAAAAATTCACATGTGTCGTATAAATATCACACATGTTTCACACTGCATAAATGTCCCATATATGTTGTCATTTAGACCGCATGACGCTTTAAAGCGGGTCGGAAAAATTTTTAAACCGAGATTAAAGGTCTAAATGGAAGGTGGCAAATGAAAAATATATATTGAGTAAATGCGTTCTGTATAAACATATAAGTAATATTTAAAGAACAATTTCGTATTTTTTAACTTTTCCGGATTTTGACGGCGCACCCAGTATTTTCATATCTGAATATTTTTACTTCAGACATCTGTGCAGTCTTCACTATAATAGATCGTTTATAATGATGGGTAACCTGTAAAATACTGTGATTATTCAATTTAGTAGCTCACTCGATATTAGCTGTTGGAGTAATATCGGCACCAATTATTGGTTTTATCGAACCTTCTCAACGAGGCAACTATTTCGTAGCACACTGGGATGTGTTATTTTTTAAAAGAAATAAATTTCTAATTCAGTATATTAGTTATGTACTTGGAATTTTATGTATGGACCTATACCTCTTTGTATTTGAAAATTTGATCTCGATATTTATAATGGAAGCACTTATTAAAATAATCATTTTGAAGTAAGAAAAACTATAGAAAAGTATTAATACATATCTTAAATGTATTTATATTGTCTGTGACATATATGCGGCATATATGTTGATTTTTACATGGGTATACATTATAACACATTTCAGATATGTCTTTCTAAATCTTAACTTATATATTTATAGTATTTTTTATTTAATTTAAGATATAGGCTTGAACATTTGCAAAATATAAAAACAACGGCTATAAAATATTATAATATTCACGTTTTACGAGAGTTGCGGTTAAGTGCTTACTATCATCAAAGCTTTATTGAGTGAGTATTACATACAATAACTATAATTTAACCATGTATTATATTTTTAAATAATTTTAGTTGTCTGCAGAAATTAAAACGATTTGGAAATCAAATAGTGTTGTCCTAAGTTCACAAAGTCAGATTTAATTTCATATTTATTAAACATTAATATGGCATATAATTAAATTAATATTTAAATATAATAATTAACCCTAAAGTTTGTAATATTACTGAAATATTCAAAAACAGTTAAAATGTTAATATTTCATTTTATTATTAATAATACACGCTCGTGTAATAGAACAATAAATCATATATATTTTAGGGATAATAATAAATATGATTAATTAGAATTCTTATAATTTTATTTAAATATTTCAATTTAAGGTTCTTTTTTCTCGTTAACGAATGGACGAAATTATTGTTGGTATATGGTATCAGCGTCGGTGTATTGGTGATGAGCTTAGTATTATACGTAAGAAAAATACTTATAAACGAAATAATTAATTTTTCACATTAATGACTTATTCCTAAATATCATGTTTTAGAATCTATTGTTGATAAAAATGCACACAGAAATATTCAAAGTAATGTTACTTTTAACATTTAGTTTCGTAGGAATATTTGTAATTTGCATAATGGGAGAGTTAATAACGGAGAAAAGCGATAGTCTAAAAGATTCCTGGTACATTTTCCTCTTTAATATGTTTGACTAATGTGGAAACTGTTCACCCAAGTAATAATTATATTTATTTATATTCTCAAAATATTTTTTTAAGAATATATGCATGCACGTAGAAAAAGATTGTATATATGCTATATATATGTTACATACATGACTCGTATGTGCCGCATACACTGAGAAAAAAGTTGGCATAAAAATTATTTTACTGTATCTAAAAATGGAGACAAACATCTTCTTATCATATATAGTGTACAGTTTAAAAGAAGTTATAAGACAAACAATCATTTTTATTATACTTGATCATAAAAAATTGTAGAATTATCATAAATGTAAATATTTGAAAGATCAAATACTTTTAAACTGTATGTTAAGATTGACAAGAAGATGTAATTTGTCCCCTTTTTTAGATGCAGTATAATAATTTTTATCCCCACTTTTTTCTCAGTGGACACGACATATATGGGGCACATAAATTTTTACCTGGGTAAAGTGAGTAAGAAATCTATTAAATAAAAAATTAAAAATTTTCATATTTCAAGAAAGAAAAACATATTAAATTTCAAACTTCAATATTTTAGTTACGAAGCGGATTGGTTAAACTTTTCGCCTACTGCAATAAAAACGTTTCTCGTTTTATTCGCACGATGTGATGTAAAATGTGTGATTAATTATAATGGCATCATTAATATTTCACTGCAATATTTCGTAAAGGTATAATTTATTTTCAACTGCATATCAGTTATATTAAATAAATTTATTTAAAATAAATAATAAAGTAACATTATGCAACGAACAAATTATTTAAACTTGAAATATGCAGTATTTACCACTTAACGTATTTATAATTGAATCAGCATAATATTTTCATCGTCAAAAAAAGGAAGCTCAATTTATATGCTCTCAATTTTATATGCAATTAATTTTTGAAACTGAAGAAAGGAACGTTTTTAAAATTGAGCATATAAGAAAACAATGTTTGTAAATATTTGAAAGATCAAATTAATTAAATAAAAATAATAATATTGTTTATTTAGTTTATTACATTTTGTATTTTTAAAACGTTTCATTTTCATTATATTTTCAGTATATTATTATTATATATGCAATTCTTTTATAAGAAACAATAACTTATTTTCCCCAATTCATTGATTTCTGCAATTGCGTGACTTATTTTTAATATATGTGCCAGTTTGCAATGCTTGTAATGAAAAGTAATAAAATCAATTAATGACTCGTTTATAAAATTCTTTTTTTTTCTTATTTTTTTTCAGTCGCGTAGGCAACAGTCTACCCGTTATAAATAAAACGCTTGCGCGTTAAAGAGGGGCAATATATCGGAGTGGGGACATCCCTTATTCCCGACCATTCTCCCTTAGTTTGTGTTACAAGTAAGACCTCGCGTTAGCTAAAGTGTTATTTTCTTACACTGAAATAAAAAGATATAAGTTGTTACCTTTTGTACCGATTTAAGAATATATTGGAATTGTGAATGTTTCTGTTAAAAATGATAGTAAAATTTAAAAATTATGTAGTAGCTTTTAATTTAAAAATGATCTAATCATTGTAATTTTTACTATTTTTAATAGTAAAAATATTTACTTTTCGGACATATCCCTAAATTAATATGAACTGATATAAAGTTTACTGTTGTTCCTTTTTTTCTTCGGTGTATTCTATACCAGTGAGTTTTACGAACGAGTTCAGCTGCAAATATCTGTAAGTAATTTTTTTGAAAATTACTTTTGTTTTTGTATTGAACACTCGTTACCTTTTTCAAGAGTACTGTAATTTCATTTATAGTTAATTTTTCGATTCGCAACCGTTATATTACTTTCGGGTTACACGCAGAAAAAGTTTGAACAAAAATTATTATACTGCATAACAACCCTAATAACATTTTTGGCACATTCTGAATATACTAAAGAAATATTCCGATGCCCGGCTCTAGTGTATTCTTGAGTGATTTATGTTTTTTTAATATTTCTGGACCTAAGAATATTTTTAACGATTATTATTGACAAATATTTGAGCCTCCAAATATTTACAATCATTGTTTTTTCTTGGTAAATAAAAAAAATAACGTTTCATTCTTCCGTTCCATATATTTTGGAATATTTTTGCTATTAAGGGACGTTAACGTTAAGCATTTTGTTGTGGAAATTTAATAAATTGACGGTTGAAAAAGTACATAAATTTATACAAATTATTCGTATCCAGTATAATAAAAATTGTAGGACGTTTACTAATGCTTTGATACTTGCCAAAGAATAATGATTTACAACATGATTTTACGTCAGTGTTTTTATAAGTTATAGTAATTTTTGTTCCAATTTTTTTTTCTGTGCGTATATACGCAATACGATATAAAATTTGCCGGCATCGTTGATTATCCTCTACCTCGGTCAGCATAGAAAATATAATTTTATATGAGTGACACGCCCAAGAGGGTTCGATCTGACACATTTCAGTCCTGTTACGTTTGAAATTTTATCTTTGTTACTTTCAATAGTCTGAATTATATGGGGTACGAAAAAGGTAGGCATTGCATGAAAATACACATAATTAATGGAAAATGTACCTGCGTTTAACATGCACTTTAACTTATGCTTGTCTAAGAATTATATGCATATCGTCGGGACAAGTTAACCGTATCGTATTAATGGATTCGAAGAAAAAAACGTTCTTTCAAATTCGAAACGTAAACAAAAATTGTTTGGTAGTACACGAATGGTCAAATTAACGAAATAAAAACTATAACAATATGTTTGCTGTTGTTTTTATGTTTCTTTAAGTAGCCCTTTGTGCATTTAATATCAAAAGAAATTAAAGTTTGTTTCAATGTTGTATTTTGAAATCGTTTTATTCTTCAATCCCATATCGGTTTGGTAGTTTTATGCGAGTATTGCAAATACTAGTAACATATCCAAAGCAGTAATGACATAAAATGAAAGTTATATTGTAATTCGGCTTAATTCTTGTGTTTTTTTTTTAATGTACTTTTATATATTTTATATAATGTACTAACAAAATATCTGTCACTAATTCTATTATTTAGACATGATGTTACACTGAGCCAACTTATTGATGCTCTTAGATTACAATGTTGCATAGAAAACTGTTAACGAACAAGTCACTGAAATTGTAATATGATCCGATATTACTTTAAATGTACACGTTGTTCAACAAATTGATAAATACATGTCTACAATGCTTATTATTTTTTATACGTAGATGTTTTCTTTATATTAATTATTCGTTTACTTATAAAATCGTATGTATTTAAAAAATTGTAATTTTCAAATTCAGATTATTTATAAATGAAAATATTTTATACTTGATATATTACCAGTACACTGATATATTCTAATAAACGTAATAATACAATAAAATGTTAGGAACCACTTGACCAAGTCCTATGTGTGCAATCCCTAATAAAATTCAGTATTGTGGCATGCCACATTAGTGGTACGGTTCCCGTGTAGATGTCACATATACAGCCCTATCTAAGGTTGCCTTATCAGATCCCTATGTGGTCTCAATAAAGCACGTCGACTACCCAGTTGTCAAAATGACGTGCCATTTCAGGGCCAAAAAGGGATACATTTACGATTTCGTATTTTTTTTAAAAGGGCAAGGCTACAATTTTCAATAGAAATTTTTATCCGCGAAAAAAAAATATAAAATGTGAATTTCAATAGCTTGAAATTCAAAATGTCATTTTGTTTCAGATGTTGCAAGCCGCGGTCACTTATTGTACGGCTATTCTGACTATTCGAGATAAAAATCTTAATTAAAGTTAAAATTTTATTAAATCAATATTCAAGATACAATTTCAAAAAAAAGCCTGATTTTAATTAACTATACAAGTATTTCAATACCTTCATTATACGAAGAAGATATAAAAATAGTGAGCAATAAATGGAAAAGCTATTTTGAAACATCTGCGCCAATTGTATAAGAGTGAAATATATAATAATGAAATAATATTCAACGTCGTTTTTTATCTTCATTATGTTATTTATATTCTACCCTATTCTATCCTACCCTACTGCAATTACCGTTAGAACAATATATAAAAAACGAACACGTTTATCCAAGTGGGAAAAATTATAGCATTAGTGAAGCTTGCGTGACATTAATTTAATTCTAATATAAAGTTTTCTTTTCATGTTGATTATACATAATGAGCAGTTGCTATTATTGATTTATTTTCGAATAAAAGTTTTAAGTTTTAGACAGTTTAATAAGTTTTTTTTATTTAAAATTAAACATTTTCCGCATTAATAATACATTATATATTCTAAGTGAAAATAGTACAACTGAATTATATTAATAATAATAATAATAATAATAATATAATCACATGAATTATAGTATTAAGAAGTATATGATATGATCTGATATTATATCATATGATACATGATATGATATGATATGATATGATATATATTACGATATGATATGATTTGATACGATATGATATGGTCTGATATGCTATGGTATGAAATGATATGATATGACAGGATATGATATGATAGGATATGGTCTGATATGGTATGATATAGTATGATTTGGGATTATATGGTATAATGTGGTATAATGTGGTATAATGTGGTATAATGTGGTATAATGTGGTATAATGTGGTATGATATGGTATGATATGGTATGATATGGTATGATAAGATACGATATAAATTATGAGAGAATTAACCAATTTTAAAATTAATTTTAAAATAAGTTGTGATAAACATAGATAACATATAAAAGCTAAAAGTGATAAATTATTGTAAACATTAAACTTTTGTATTACTTTGATAAAATGAAAATTGATTACTAATTTATTCCATATCAGTTTTAACCTTTTGCATTCTTACTTTACCTGACAGAGATTACAATTCATGTTGCTTGTTTTACACCATTTTCAAATATTGAAAACAATTACTTTATTATTATTATAACTTTTTGTTTATATTAAATAGAAAACAAAACTGACGATAAAAAACAAAAATATTTAATTGTAGGTATATAAATATTTTCCCAAATTGTATCTTAAAAAAAATAAAACAAAATAGTATTAACTATTATTACAAAAAAATTTACTTTCGTTGAAAAAGAATATTATCAAGTTCAATTTAAAACTGAAAATAAAACACAGTTATAGAATGATTCATATAAATGTCAATATACTTATAGACTACAACAAAGTAGACATCTTCATTAATATTAAAGATAAGTATGCACTTTGCACACTGTAAACTGAAACAATTTAATTTCTGTCTATTAGATAAAATTACTACCGTATTATTAGTCAGTAATATTTCTGTATTTTTATGACACTTTTATGAATGCTGCAATAACAAATTATGAGTTAAGAAAGTAGATAGGACAATCATAATTATTTTATGAAGAAGTTTTAAAATATATCTAATGTATTCCTGCAGATATTGATATTTTTAATACTAAAGTTAACGCAATTAATTTCAAGCTTTATGGCTAGAATAAGAAAATGCTACAACCGAAGTACAATAGACTGTTATTAAAGAATGACTGGGATGATAACCGAGCAGAAATTTGTTATCAGAAAATAAAAACTGGTGCCGGTTCGGTTTTTAATACGCGATATTTAAGACTTTATAAATACATATGTTATTTTCTTTTTGAATGGCCATCTCAAAATCCTATCAATAGATTTGCAATGGCTATTTTGCATACAATATTAAATGTTTATATAATTTCTGGACAGGTAAATTCTCCTAAACATGTGTGGTGGAATTTAATTAAAAGACATAATGAGATTATGTTCAGTCCCAATAAGATAAGTGTATGGTTGAATCAGTTTATGCAACGTTTAAATATTCCATTTTATTTTATTTAACCTGCATGTCCTTCTGCAAATAACATAAATTCTTAAAAATTCGTAGATAAACTCATTTGTCTACTAAGCGAATACTTTTTTTCCATGTATGTGACAAATATGTTGATTTTTACGTAGGATAACATATATGTTCCATATATATGATGCAACATATATGAGACATATATGTTGATTTTTACATGAGTATGATATATTTTCACATATAACAAATTCGTGGATCATGTAATTATTTATTACATCGTAGGTACATTACTTGCTATCGCTGAAAACGATCGATGAAAAAATTTCAAGCGGGAATTGGATTATAGTTAATATATTCTTTTCAGTATTGTACATAAATAATAATGTAAAGCGTAAAGAAGTATATGCTTTAAAATAATAAATATGTATTATTTCAACAATGAATTGGTGGAGTGCAATAAGGGGATTGACACTCGTAACTGTTATAAAATTTTTGTTCAATATTTTCAAATTTCAATTTTCAAGTTTCGTTTCAATTCCTGTAATCTGGAAGACAGAGAATAACGGTCTCGAGCATTAATACCCTTATTTTATCAGACCAATTAATGCGCTTCAATATTTTATTTTTTTTTCATCAAGATCATGATTTTATTTAGACACAGCAACTTTGTGAAGTTATTGAAAACGATTGGCAGTTTTACGACGAGAAATGCGAACGTGAGATTTATATAAATAATTTATCAAAAGCATCAAAAGTTTTAACATTTACGACAGGTAAATTTTAATTGCAGATGTAAGATTCAATTAATTTAGTGAACTTTCAGAGATATGTGGAAGAAAGGTGAAAAAATGTTGGGTAAAATTATGCTCGAGATCTGTGAATTGAATACATTAAAATCGTCGGCTGTGTCATGTAAATTACACACGAAACAGTCATTTTCAGGGCGCACCTTGATAATACGCACCTGGTCTCAGAATCGTTAATTTAGTAATGACTAAATTAATCACGATAGTACACGCAAAATAATGGTTTAGCCATAGTAGATAAACTTATATGATTACGAACTTCTGGTCAAATAAACGCGGAAATTCTATCCGGATTGACAAAATCATTTACTCAATAACACCTATACAAATTTGGCTGAGCTTTCTTGATGCAATAAGAAAGTGGAATATTTCTGTATAACCGACTAGCATAGCTGTTGTAAGATGTTTTCTTAAGAAAATATCCGTATTGCTAAATCAACCAAACATTTTTTTCTAATTAAACACTATTGGCGGGAGTAAATTCTTTTTGCTGATTTGACCATAGTGTTTACTTGTAATTATACTAACTAAATGTTCTAGCTGCATTGACCAAATTTTTACTTGTAATAGCCGAAAATTATTTTCCGTGTATAGAACTCACGAACAAAACGTTTTTGAAATTCAGCACATAAAAAACTGTGTTGTTTACATCCAAAAGATATAAGAATGAATGTAAGTACAAAACAAAAACAAAGTTCGTTCACATTTTGCATTTTGAAAGCGTTTCATTTTTTAGTACCATCGCGATATTACTAATCGCTAAAAAAAACAACAAAAGTTTTAAAAATGTTTTTGTTTGTATTCTATACATTTCCAAATATTGATTAAGCAAAATAAATTGGATCTTTCTTCACGTCGAAGGTGTCGCTCCCCCATAAAAGTCCCTACTGAAGCGGTATTCACCGATATGTACCTTGACGCATTAGAGACGGTCATAAAAGCAATAACTGAATTTATTGAATAAACGTGTTCTTCATGATTTTAATATCTCAATATTTTTACTTCAGATATCTCTGCTATCTTCACTATAATATATCACTTTAAATGATGCGTAATTTTAAAATATTATGATTATTCAATTTAGTAGCTCACTCGATATTAGCTGTTGGAGTAATATTGGCACCAATTATTGGTTTTATCGAACCTTCTCAACGAGGCAACTATTTCGTAGCACACTGGGATGTGTTATTTTTTAAAAGAAATAAATTTTTCATACAGTATATCACGTATATATATGCCTTCACATATATAAATATGTATATCTTGTTGTTTGAAAACTTCACCAATATGCTTACACTTGAAGGATTTACTAAAACAAAAATTCTGAAGTAAGAAAGACTGTTAATGTTATATATAAGTAATAACGAACGGGTAAACTGTAATCAGGCATGCCTTGTCGGAACCATAGAAGGGTCCGATTTGAAACTGGGCACATCTGGTTTCAATATATATATATAAATTTGCCAAATGGTGGTTTTGGAGACACGCCCTATTTGGGAGACTAGGTACGTGTTGGATTTTCAAATTTTGGAGGTAAATTTTCAAATTATGGAGGGAAATTTAAAATTGAG
>JABFPN010003632.1:0-17453 GCA_022817305.1 Leptoteleia sp. ZL-2020
ATCCATATATTCACGTGTTCGTATAAAGTTTAACCTTTTAGTTTTGCCAAGTCTCAATCTCAGTGACCTAATAGTTTTTACGAAGAATAAAGGAAGAAAAGCAGAACAAAGTAAAATAGACTGTATTCTTCGTCGCCACGCGTTTTAATTAAACTGTGTAAAATATTTTTTATCTTGAATATAATTTAATAAAATTATAAACATGTCTGTTCCAAATAAGATATTGAAACGTAAAATAAAAAGGAAGCACGAGATAGAAGTTGGTGAGTGATGTTTAAATCTTTTAACCAAAAAAATGCCACTATCCAGATACTATTAATACTGTTTTCATATATTTTTTATTACTTATGTTTTTTATTTAAAAAAACTTATTTGTAATGTAAATTTGTTAATATAGTATTGTCGAATTCAAATGCATGTTCTTGAGGTTTTTTCATTTTTAATACTATACTAATTAATTTTGTCTTTTAGAACTTAAAAAACAAAAAATTAAAAAAGATGCAGAAAATGCAAGCGAGGAATTACAAAATTGTAAGTTGCATTTACTTTTCTCATTTACGTTTCTTTTAATAAATTTATACATGTTTTAATAATATTAAAAATGATAATTTTTCTAGTACCTGAAACAACAAATGATTTGTTGGAGAAATCTTTTGAAAGTCTAAAGGACAAAATTTCAGAGAACACGATGAAAGCCATTAAAGAAATGGGCTTTATCAACATGACTGAGATTCAGAGACGATGTATCCCTCCACTTTTGGAGGGTAAGGATCTTGTGGGAGCTGCAAAAACCGGCTCAGGAAAAACATTAGCTTTCTTGATCCCTGTAGTAGAGTTAATAAAAAAATTGAAATTTATGCCTCGTAATGGTAAGTAACATAATAGGGGTTATTACTGTTAATATTATTATATATATATGTATGCCAAATAATGGAAGATTAATAAGGAGTAAGATCAAAATAATAGTATAATAACTATACTGTTTGAATAAAATGAGAAATTATCAAGCACCAGTATATATAAGAATGTAATATTTACTAAATTGAAATAATAAATACAATATTAACAAAATATTGCTCTTGGAAGAGTCTTGGAAAATGTTTTAAATATTTTATTTTGTAGGAACTGGTTGCATAATAATAAGTCCAACTCGAGAGTTATCTATGCAAACCTTTGGAGTACTGAAGGAGTTAATGAAATACCATGTACATACCTATGGATTATTAATGGGAGGTGTGGATCGAAAAGCTGAAGCTGACAAATTAGCTAAAGGTATCAATATAATTGTTGCAACACCTGGAAGATTATTGGATCATTTGCAAAATACACCTAATTTTGTGTACAAAAATATCCAATGTTTAGTAATTGATGAAACGGATAGAATTTTAGACGTTGGGTTTGAGGAGGAAATCAAACAAATTATTAACATATTACCAAGTAAGTAAATTGAATACATTGTTACATGTACAATTAGTGACATTCATTTATAAATTTATTGTTGTTAAAATAAAAAATTTTATTTTTACAGAACAAAGGCAAACAATGCTATTCAGTGCAACGCAAACTAAAAAAATAGAGTCATTAACTGCATTAGCAGTAAAGAAAGAACCAATTTATGTTGGAGTAGACGATGAGAAAGAAGAAGCAACTGCCGATGGTTTGGAACAGGGTTATGTTGTTTGTCCAAGCGAGAAAAGATTTTTGCTTCTTTTTACATTTTTAAAAAGAAATCGTGACAAGAAAGTCATGGTATTTTTCAGTTCGTGTATGGCAGTAAAATATTACTGTGAACTTTTTAATTATATTGATTTACCAGTTACAAGTATACACGTTAGTATTATTATGCACTAAAGAATTCATACTTGTTTGTGCTTATAAAATGCACAGTGATTTAATGATTTTTCTATATTTTTTAGGGTAAACAAAAACAAACAAAGCGGACGACCACTTACTTTAGTTTTTGTAATGCCAAAAGTGGCATTTTGTTATGTACTGATGTAGCAGCTAGAGGTCTAGACATCCCAGCAGTCGACTGGATTGTACAATATGATCCTCCAGATGATCCAAAAGTAAGACAAAATAATTTTATATATAAATGTTCATCTAACTTTTATATTTAAAGATTTTTATAAAGATTTATGGAACTAATTTAAAAGTTCAAATTAAATTAATATTTTTTTTCTATTTAAAGGAATATATACACAGAGTAGGACGTACAGCTCGTGGTGAAGGTAGTAGTGGTCATGCATTACTTATCCTTCGTCCTGAGGAACTTGGCTTCCTCAGATACTTAAAACAAGCTAAGGTTCCAGTAAATGAATTTGAGTTTAGCTGGGAAAAAGTTGCAGATATTCAATTAATGGTAATATTTATTTATTTTGTACATAAAATCATTTCAGATATTAAATATACAATCTTTAAGCTTTATTATTATTATTATTATTTTGTTTGTATTATAAAGGTGTTATTGTGTTTTAGTTGGAGAAATTAATTTCCAGTAATTACTTTTTAAATACTTCGGCTAAAGAAGCATTTAAGGCATATGTCAGAGCATATGATTCCCATCATTTGAAACAAATTTTTGATATTGAAGGGTTAGATCTAGTACAAGTTGGAAAATCGTTTGGTTTTGCAGTACCTCCCGCAGTAGATTTGAGTAAGTATTGGAAATACAAATTATTTGACAAAATGTTTATAAAAATTTAAAAATTAATTTAATATTTTTATTTCATAGAAGTAGGATATAATAAAAATACCAGACCACGAAAAAGGTTGGGTGGAGGTGGCTTTGGGTATTCTAATTCAAATGACAGAAAGTCAGCAGAACGTACTAAGACGTACCGTCAAGTTGGTAATCTGTCTAAAGGTAATCGACAGTTTTCACGATAATAATAAATATATGTCTAATAGAATAACTATGAATCAGGTTTTAGTCATTCGTTTTATAATTAAACGTTGATGATTGTTTATAATGTACATAATTGTAATATAATTAAAAATACAATAGTCATCTTTTTTTGTACATATACTTGTAAGGATAATGATGTGAAAATTATTTATAATAAAAATAACTACTTTTATATTGAAATGTGGTCATTTTATTAATATTCCCTTTTATGTAATATAATTATTTAAAGAGCAAATATTTACATATATATACGACACTTAATTATATCTATGACTTCATCAATAATATGTTAGTTTCTTGGTTATACTGAAAATCATCAGTAAGGCTAGTGTTATCAATGCCTTATACGCTGTGAATTATTTCAAGAAGATGTGGTGTATATATGCACTCTGTACTCATTTCAGTAGTGGAAAGATTGAATATACAATTAACAACACCAGCTACTTTGAAATTTTGATATCATCATCTTGAATTCTAATTGTTTTTGTTTTTCATCATCTCATTATTATTATTGTTATTGATATAATATTCTGCTACAATCCATTATAATTGCGTATACACAGCGCTCCATTCTGCTGTGTTTTGACACTTGACCAAAAAATATTGGACGTAAAATTGATGAAGTCATATATATACACACGCATATTTCACTATTTTGTTACTCAAATTTGTTCTGCTTTAAGTTTTTCTTCGATAAGATATCAATAATTTGATTATAAATAGTTTTTTGTGTTCAAATGTAAGATAACTCTTAATTTGTCCAAAATAATATACTAACATGAACGGTTTTAAATTTCTTGTTTGTAAATAATTTTGTTATTTATATCTGAATTTGTTATTGAGACGAATGAATATAATGATTATATTCAGAAATCATTAAAATGATTACAATAAAAATTTAATTAAAAATCATACGCGTTGAAGTGTGACGAGAAATTAAAACTAAATACACATTCATTCCAATAAATTTATATTTTTATTTGCGATAAAGAATGTTTATGTTTCGATTCTTTGGTAATTCACATTTAGTTTACAACGATTGCAATGACGTCCTTTTTGATGAAGAAATGAACAAGTAAAAATAATGTAACTACAAAAGACAACGATAGGGATAGAATAGAATAATGCGGTTGTCGAGTAAAAAGTCATCAATTATAACGTTCTGTTCTCCCACACGAGTAGTCTACAACGATCCTTGTATGGACGCCTGACGTCAACGTTACTTTACATTAGCCGATAAATGTGTAGGCAGAAGCCGAATGACATAGAAGGAAACGTTCGTCGAAGTTTACGAATGCGACGCAACGATAAACCGTGGAGTATGATCGACGCTAGGATTCAACGAATTAACATGACAACTCTTAAGTTTTCTGTTTCTTTCCGCCTTTATTTTGGTCTTCATTTGCAGAAGCAACCGCCTTTTATCCAAAGAAAAGGTTTTACTTGTTTCATCTTACTTTATTTTACAGAATTAAAATTATAGGAGAAACAAAATTCCTTGAAACGAATTGATGAAAATAATGTCAAAACTTTTACTTTTTTAATTAAATGTAAATTTATACTATAAAATCAGATGTATATTTCTTTTAAGTATAACTGGTTTTGTATCGACCTGACATTAGATCCGTTTTAAACATGTGAATTTTTGGCATGAAACATTGTATAGTTAACATATATATTAACAAAATTATGTATGCTTTGTGGACCACACAAGAGAATTAGAAATTTTTCATGAAATTATGAATTGACCAAATCTTGAACTTAAATTAATCATAAACAATTAAAGCGTTGTCATAAGAAGCTCTACTTTGTGAAAAAAAATGAAAAAAAAATTATGCTTTGTATAAAGCGTAACGTTGTACTGAAAAAAATCACTATATATACGTGCTTTTTTGTTTATTTAAAATAGGTTTCGAAATGTTTATATTAGTACTCTGCGTTGGAAAAACCACAGAGTTACTTTAACAAAATTTTTTCAGCGTTGAATAATATAAAAGAAAATGTTACAACATATAATAAACTTTCAAACTTTTGCTTTCTTTTTATGATTGAATAATTTTCAACGGTTTTATAATTTATGATAATAAAATTGTTCTTCTTATAATAACAGAAGAATATCCTGATTTCTACGCAAATTCAAAAATAATTTCTTAACGTTTAATAATGTGTTATTTGTTTTGAGATCAAGTATCGTTGAATTGATTAAAATATAAATTTCTATAATTATGATGTACGCTCTTTGGTGCAGTTCGCATGAAATGAGTCCACTTTCTGTCCTTGTTAAATCGCCCACTTGTTTAGAAACATTGAGAGCCGATGTTATCACTACCACATATGAAAAAACCTACGCAAATTTTCGTATTCGCGCCTACTTTTCTGAACAGCCACTTGTGGACATAAAAACAAAAATGAAAATTTCAATACTTTACTTAGATTTGCTAAGCAGAAATCATACCATTGGATAAATGTTTTGCATGAATGTTGCAAATGTTGTATAACAGTCTAGTAAAATCTCTTCGAAACACACTATTCTCATACATTTTGAGTAAAATAGCATAATATTTCTTAATAAAATTTACTCTGTTTACAACCTAACCTTACTCTTAACTTACTGTTCAAGACCTTCAAGACGTACAACATTTATATATGTTCATAAAATAATTTGATGCCATTTTCTAAAGGATATTTTAAATGGAAAATTTTATATTACTAAAAATACTACAAATGGTGAGCATAAAAGCAATTTTTAGTATTTTTTATTTTTATATATATTATTAGTATCAAAGATAGTAACATAACCTTGTCCTTTTTTCAGTGCAGATAGTTCCCACTTGTATGCTTATACCGAGCAAAAATTATAGGAAAATTATTTGTCAAATCACTGATGTCTTCTGGAACAAACGAGGAGGAACATTGAGCGCGATGAAATTCGCTCTGAACTGAAAAAAAGTTTCTGATTTGAATAACAAATAAACGTTTATTTGTTCTATGTGTAGATTAATATTAATTTGAATCGAATCATATTTTGAGTGTTGCTCATTGAAATAGATACGCCCACGTGCAACCCGGCACATACGTCTTTCACTCAAGAAATCCTTCATTAGCGATACCATGAGGTTTGATGGAACGTACAAAATTACCATATCTCCAATCAGTGACGAAAAAATGTTTAGATAAATAGATGCAATCGATTTCTTTTTACGACCCCGAAAGTGAGCTCGCTGTACGTAGGCTGGGCTCGTGGGCTTTTTATGAAATGAGAAAGTGAATTTTAGGTAACAGGCAAATTCAAGAAAATACCATTTTCAGCTTCCCACGCGCGGCCTTAAAGTAGGCACGCTATTTGATGATAAACTTTGACAAACAAGTGGTTTTGAACGAAGAAAACGATATGCCATTTTCTGGTTAAATTCGTGAAATGTTAAATTAAGCCGTAACCTTTTCACGGGCGTACAATAAAAGGTAACTAAGAGGAACAAAATTATGCGAATCTGATTGCTCTTTAATTTTGTTTGGTAAAATGTTTGAAACGATTTATATTACGCGGAAATCAATAATTTGGAAAATTAATTGCACCATTCAAACAATGTCAGTGAACCCACTTTATTTTCAATCTATATATAATATTTTCATTATAATAAATTTAATCTAATGACAGGTTGTAATTAAAGGGGTGTAATTAATAAATCAGTGAAATCTTGTTCCACGCTAGAAAAAGTGATTTCAGTTTCATTCTGAATCACACATTTCAATCATAATTGAACCGTTTCTCTTAACTGACTGTTTGTTCATTAAAATAGAAATTGAAAGTAAAATCAATAATTGACAAGTGAAATTAAGCGATTAGTATGCAGCTTCAGTGGTTCTTGAATGTAATTCTTACACATAAGCTGCTGATCATACGTTGTTATGAATCATTCAAACGTAAAACAATTTTATTTCGTTCGTTCAGTGCTTTTCTTTTCCCTTTTATTTTAAGTAAGATTTTTTTCGTCATTTTTCTTTAAGTTGCATAATTAAAAGGGTAAGAGAAAAGAACTTTTGTAATAAAATGATTCAGTTTGACAAAAATTTGTGTAGTACATTAATTGTAAAAAATTAGTCCTATAACAATTAGTCTATAAATGTTATTTAAATAATGCACTGTAAAAATTAAACATTTGCTTACGATTTTAATTATTCGATTTTTTACTTTTTGATAAATAGATATCTGAAGCATTATCTCTGGACATCATTTATAAATTCGAAACTTGAAAGTAGACATGTGAGTCTGAGAACAGTAAAAAGTAAACCCCGCACAATTATTGTCAGTAAGAAAATCTGAAAAGGATGAGAGAGACCGCCGTCAGCGCGGTCTAAAGAAGACTTTGCATCTTGTAATTTGAGTTCCCTTAAGTACCACCAACGGTCATTTATAAAATAAATGACTGTTTAATAATTAAAGTTTCTTTCATTTTATAAATAGATGTGTTAGGGAATGAAAAATATTATTCACTCTTCTTGCAGTTTTCTTTAACGGAATTATATTAAACATTTTTTTCTTTCTTATTTTCTTCCATATATAATAATAAACGTTGAACTAAAAGTAAATCCTTGATTTACAACTAATTTGGTTCAAAAATCTAATTCCTTTTATCTTTACTGGACATCTGAATAGATTAACCCTGCGTCTTCCCTTTCTGGATTGCTTGCAAAGGACAAAAGATCAGTATCAACATATATCAGAAAGAGACGAGAGAACCCAATTACGTTTAAGGCCAGAGGTAAAGGAAGAAAGTTGAAAAGGACAAAATATAACGCATTTATTTTTAGTCATCGAAGAAAAATTTGAAAATATGAAAATAGACCAGTTTCAATCTCTGTAACAAATAAGCAGATTACAGCTGTATTTTTCTTATATATTAATTAAAGTGACTAATGAATCGTACTTTCATTTTAAAATTACTTTCATTTTGTTAGACAGTTGAAATTGAACAAATAAATTTAATATAATATTATTTTAATATCCAAGATTTTTTTACAAAATATTTCTTCAATGTACACATGCTAAGAAAACCAAGTGTACAATGATAAGAAAATGGATCATGAATGACAAATTGAAAATCACACTTTAATATATTTACAGATAATTCTTATTTATTGCACTGGTGTTTATGTGTCGTAACACATTGGAAGCATTAATTCTAATATTTTTTTCATAGCACAATATTTTTATCTGTTTTGAATGATTGAAAAATAGTTTTCACACACACATACACACACATACAAGGTTAGGATTATTAATCCGGAGCAAGATTTTTTAAATATAATGTTTTGTCAGAAGCATGTTTCATTTATTTCAGTTTACAATTGATATATATGTATATAATGAATGTTATCAGTTGCCTACAATGTTATTATTTGTTATGTAAATCATTGAAATACATTGAAATAAGTAAAAAGTTGTTCAATGTAATTTTAAAGTGTTTTAATGCGTCCCAAGTTTTTAATCCGTTTTAAAGTGCTTAATCGTAATTTATGGCAATTGACAGTTTTTGAAAGAGTATTTAGGCTTTTTAAATTTGGCGGTAAAGGCACAGCCTTTATGGCTATGGGGTGACGGGTTCTATTCCTGTGTCTTATTTTTTCCAAAATTCTTTTAAAATAGTACATTACATTATAAGAAAAATAATATTGTATTTCAAGTGGAACTACTGGAAATCGTGGTATATGCTGAACTTGTTATAATTTATTGCCAAATATGCGATACATTTGTCTGAGTGTATAAGTTTAATTAAAATAAAAGTTGCACTAATTGAACGTAACAGTTTATTTATATTAATTAATAATGTTCATTGTAAAGGAGATTTTACATTTCGTTTTTATAGTTTAATAGGTTCCGAAATTTAACATTTAAAGAAGTACATTTAGCCTCAAAATTTTGCATAAAGTGAAACTCAAGTGCGCTTTAAATACGTAAATTCAAAAAGTCCCATAAAAAAAAGACGGATATTCGAGAAACAGTGGCACTTTCAATTTCGCCATTGAAATATCCTTCCAGGATCCTTTCCGTATCATACTTCCTCTTTCCCCAAAGAACCGCAAGTTCAACAAGAATGGGGTCAAAATTCAGAAGCCTGTTACGTTAACTAACGGCTACCTTTTACAAAATTAATTCATCTGTACTGTGAGGAGCCGTCGCATCGCAGCATGTCGCGATGTTAGACGCTGCGGCGTGTCTGCGCTCGGACGAGTTTACCGCGAATGGGTGCGCGCACGCACACAAGCGACTGTGAGGCTCTCGGTGCGCGGAGGCCGTATATGGTAGTGGGCGCCGGGCGGGAGGAAGAACCTGCGCGAACGGAGAAGCGAAGAGGGCGCGATCTATCCCGTCCATTAGGTGGCATGCGCGCAAACGCGAGGACGCATGCGCGCGGGCACACTCCCCGGGCCATGGTACTCAAGTTGGACGCAACGTGCGGAATGTTGATGGCCGCAGTACAGCCGAGTGTCTCGTGGTGCAAGCTTCGTCGTTCTACTTCGGACGTCATCCCGAATTCGAACGAACAAGATAGAGAGGGAGAGAGGGAGGACAACCGAGAGAGATAAAAAGGGAACACCGCTGAGCCAAATAGAGAGAGAGAGAGAGAGAGATCGACCGAGAGCGATAGAGACGGGCGAAGAAAGAGGGCGAAAATTGTAAGGAATAAAGGGCGCGTGGCGGAGTATTCAGTTTGTGTTATTAATAATAACAGCAACAAACGCGACGTTGTTTGTTGACTAGTGACCAGTACGCAGGCGCGATTAGCACGCGTTCGTCTTTGTTTGTTTCGTGTGTGCGACGATCCCGGCCGAAGCAGTGACGGAACACGCGAGGCTCGCGGAACACCGGCCGAAAGTGCCGACGAGAACGCAGCTAGCGCCAGGCCCGTGACACCCACGTTTTATTACTTGTTGCGCGACTATATCGGCGATATGTGTGATAATACCAACACCACCACGCAGAGCATAGCGGACTACCTGTCACAGTTGCTCAAGGACAGGAAGCAGCTTGCCGCTTTCCCCAATGTTTTCATACACGTTGAACGGCTTCTAGATGAAGGTAATTTTCGATTATTCTCTTTTTTTCCCGTCGCATTCAACGATTCTGATTCTGTTAGTGCAAAACGATGGCACCATTTTTATTGGACGATTTACATTGCTTCGTATCTCATTTGGCAATTAATCATCACCCGTAGTTACCCAATCGGTTCAACAATCGATTTTGTTGTGTTGTAATTATTAGCCATCCTTCGTATATTGGGTACATCATTATTCGAAAACAATAATATTAAGGCAAATAAAGTGACTTAAAGGTTACGATTTTCAAAATAATAGAGAGTTGCGGATTGTTATTTCTTGGAATTCATTTTGTGCTGGTTCATTTTAATTTTGAGGTTATTGAATTGTTTATAAAAGTTGCGACCGTCATTGGGCATTGGGGCGAGAGGTTTGGATCGAGCGAGATTTTGAAGGATCGAGCGTTTCGCAAGTGTGGCCAATTAATTCGCCTGCAAAATTCATATTCGTGTAATTGGTGTGTAGCGTGAAGCGACACGTTTCGTGACGAGCGCTCGCGCGAATTTGGCCGTGTGGGTGTGTGCGCGCGCGCGCGTTGTTTACGCGAAAGTACACAAGTCCTCCGCGCATTTGCAGTATCCGACGACGGCGCCTACACTTGCGATTGCCAACGCGATGTATATAGTATATAAAACGAAACCGGCATTGCTGCGCGGCTCAAGCTCGTATTTCATGCGCGAGCATGACTCCTGGGCACGCAAGGTGAACGAAAAAGAGAAGACAATGATGTGGGAGAGATGCTTTTTTTTCATGGGAATCCAAACAACGCCTCGGTGCGTGACTTCTGCCTCATTTTCTTATCATTTCGGTGGGTTGTTTTTGGATTTGAACCCAAGTGGCAGAAGTGATTGCGAGATTTTATCCATTGTAATGGTGTTTTGTTGACAGCGCTCGTTTTAGTCGACGGAAATTTTAGTATTTGAGCATTTATTTATGGCAGCGTGAATTGCGGAATTTTTTTTAGATTGTTTCTATTGCTTCCAAATATTCTACTGAAAACTTAAGCAGAATACTCGTAGTTTCGTTAATATTTTGATTACTTTTTAAGTTTTAAATTCCGTTCTATTTATGTAACATTAAAAATTTCTGTATATATATTTCTTTTATTTATATTATTGTTATATTTTGTGTTGAGATTTTGTGGAACCATTAATATACAATAAATATAAATAAAAAGAAATTTTATTATTTATCACTTTCATTCTATTTATTTATTATTACAAATTTAATTCTTCATTATCTTCTATGTTAGGGTATTTTATTTTTAGTTTTGTTTTAGATAAAGTTACCGTTGTCATATATATTAATTTAATTATATTTGAAAATTTGTTTTCAGTTTTGTATGTTTATTAAATTTACATGCCTGTTTCTTTACTTTTGTTTTTCATTGTAATATAAGAGTTTTATTTGATTCTTAGAAAAAGCCTTTGTTATTGTTTATAAATCGTAAGCTAAAATAAACCGTACAAAAATAAACCATTTTTTTGCATCTAAATACTCTCAACGCATTCCATATTTGAAGCGTTACAATAAAATGTTTACATTTACCACTATTCTTAATATCGAAGTTTAATATCTTTTGCACAATTACATCGCATGTAATGAGGCAATTTTTATGGCGAGAAATAACTTGGCTTTATGATAAATGCAGGCAATTCTGATTTAATGAAGTTAATTCAACAGTAATTTAATGGATTTTCAATTGATTCGGTGGAATCTAAATGTATTTATTCTAACCGTGTTCCATTTATCATTGAGATTCACATTCAAGATCATATACAATGCTTAATGGTAAAAGATTTTTTTAGTTAATTAAAACAAAATCATTAATTTTTAATTTTTAATCACAACTAATTATCGGTTATACATCTCTCTAAATACATAATTTTTTTTGCATTTATAATTACTAATAGTAAGCTAATTGTAACCTAAATCGTTCTGACAAATTGATTCTAATATTAAAAATATATAAAAGGAATTTGAGTTATTTTGCTAAATAAAACATGACAATGCATAAAGATACTTTTGCGTAACTTTACCATTAAAAAAAAAGAGAGATACAAAATACAAAGATATGTTCACCCAAACGAATAAGGAATGAGAAGAATAACGATTTGAATAAGTGGTGGATTGATTGAAGAGAATGCAGAATGAGTCACATCGATTCGTGAGTGGAAACAGATATGAATAGCTATACCTATCACAATCTGTACTCTTAGATCATTATCTTTCTTCCGTTTATACTTTTTGTTCGGTGACATAAGTATCCACCATTATACAAACTATACAATTTATTATGAGGAAACGTGCTAGGTGCGTGCAAAGGTTGCCCCTTTTTTTTTTTTTTTTTTTTTTTTTTTTTTTTTCATTCAATTTCACTCGGCTAACTAACTTTCATTGTCAATTGTCAGAGGTATCAAAAATTAATTCAAAATAAATTGTTTAATTGGCGTCCAAAATGGGAACGTTCGATCATTTCAAATAGAAATCATTTCTCCGCTGATAAACGATTTGCTGGGAATGATTTTCTCCCGGGACGAGAATTCAATAAATATTTGAGCAGACTGACGACTTTTTAACTGGCTGATTTGCATGCATTTATCCGAGTTATTTTAAGGCCGGCTGAAATTGCGGTTTTGTGTACACTGAAAGAAAAAAAGATATAAATTTTTAATAAAAAGTTTACTAGTTTGGCATTATACTCGCAGAGTATCATACGGCAAACTAAACTATGAACATTTATTAAATCAGTTTATTGAAAATTGTTATTCCATATAGTTTTGTACAATTTGACATTCTTTATTTAATTTATTTAAATTGAAAAATTGTCTTCAATAAGAAAATATTTAAATGTAAACAATTTATTATGTTGTGGAAATGTGAATTTAAGTCTGGAGAGATGATAGTACATGAAAAAAAAAAGTAAATTTCACAATGTATACTTATTTTTCAATGTCAACAAAGGAAATAGAAAATAAGGAGAATACAAAATTTGTTATTTTCGATTGAGAATTGACGTTACAAAATGTTTGAAAAATTGTCTTGCAAGAAAATGTTTAAGTATAAACAATTTATTGAGTCGTGAAAATGTGGAATTAAGTCTGGAGAGATGATAGTAAATGCAAAAAATTATATTTCAGAATGTATACTTATTTTTCAATGTCAACAAAGGAAATAGAAAATAAGGAGAATACAAAATTTATTTTATTTTCGTTTGAGAATTCACGTTACAAAGAGTGACACGGAATTTTGTTATTTAATATACGGATGATTTGTATTCAAAGTGTATTATTTTTAATACTGAATAATTGTGAGTGCTTCTGTGTTTACATAGCAAATACCAAGAACAGTCAATAGCAGCGGTAGAATTTAACTTGAAAGAATGAACAGGGCCATAAGATGAGGCATTGGATAAATCGTTAACTTTAAACGCAGCCACGTTTTGGTTTAAATTAAAGGAGCGTTGATTTTTTGTCTGTTAAAGTTACACTGAGAAAAAAATTGGGATAAAAATTATTATACTAAATGAAAAAGTGGGGACAAATTACAATTCTTGGCATATTTAAAATACATTTTAAAAGAGATTATCAGTATTGTACAAGTTACTATGATAGAGTATAATAAAAATATTCATTTTTCTTATAACCTCTTTTAAACTGTATATTAACTAAGGCAAGAAGAAGTCATTTGTCCCCATTTTTACATTTAGTATAATAATTTTTATCCCAACTTTTTTCTCATTGTATGAAATTTTCATTTCATTTTAATGAAGTTGATCAATAGATCCATTTGAACTTTTCCAATATCGTATTCATGGTGCAGTTGTGAATTTTAATAAAAAATTCAATGTAATAATTAATATTCATATAAAATTAATTATAATTTTACGTGATAAAATGTCCATGTATAATATCAATAGTATTATATAAGTATTAATTAATTAACTTAATTTATAAGTACCATGATGATTATATAATTGTTGGAGATTAATTGGAATTTAATTTTATTAATTACTCAACAAGATAGCAAGCTACTTTAATTTGGTAAAATGTTATCAACATTATTGCTTAGACCTAATGACATCAATTTTCAGTTGGGTAAAATCATGTATACACTGAGAAAAAAGTTGGGATAAAAATTATTATACTAAATGTAAAAATGGGGACAAAGTACAATTCTTGTGATATTTAAAATACATTTTAAAAGAGATTATCAGTATTGTACAGGTTGTTATGGTACAGTATAATAAAAATGTTCATTTTTCTTATAACCTCTTTTAAACTGTGTATTAACTAAGACAAGAAGATGTCATTTGTCCCTCTTTTTACATTTAGTATAATAATTTTTATCCCATTTTTTTTCTCAGTGTACATATATGGTGTTAATATACTTTTATCGGATTTAAATTTAAATACTTCTGGCATTAGAAAGTGCGCGTCGATAATATTTTGTAAAATTGCAACTTAAGAAACATTTAGTTCGGACTTTGTATATATATATCATTAATAAATAACAATAACAGTTTACCTACAAAAATACATAACAAAAATTCATAAGAAAAAACAGATAATTTCAAAAATATTTATAAAAGTATTTGACAAAAACTGACATCGATATTTCTGAAATCAAAATATTGTTAACGCGATGTAAGTTTAAAATTATTAATGATAAGTTGAAAATTATTAATGAATAAATTGGATTTGAGTGTTCATTACAAAAAAAGCTAATCTCTCAACAATGTTTACTCAAATTTTAACATTAAATAGATAATTGGAAAGGTGATAAAATGCGATTGAGAATTAATAGAAATTATCTGACACTGCTTGTCGCGTGGCAGACATTCACATCGGGTGTACAAATCATTATTTTAATATTCAGGAATTGGCATTTAAACCGTAAAGAAGAAAAACTGCATTGAAATGGAAAAATCGAATCTTAATGTTCGTGGAATATTAGGAGCCAGATAAACACGCCGATCTAATAATAATACAGATTTTAGTAAACAACTTTTGAAAAAGAATTTAACATAAAGTAGATATATGAAGAGTCGCGGCAGCGAGTCGATGAGTCCAAGGTAAAATATTATAGTGAAATATATGTAAAGAAATGTAATGTCAAATTTAAATAGGACGACGACTGTCCCTTTTCTAGAATTTGTGACGGTTTTATTTACTTTCTGTATCTATGAAGAGATTATATTAATCAGAATCACGATAAATTATCCGCATGGTTAATTATCTTTTTTTTTGTTATTTGTTTGTGTTTTTTTTTGTGCGTTTATACATAAAAAATCTTGCGCAAAAAGACGCGGGCCAATCAAATGTTGGCGGCGGAAATTCGGTAACAAGTGTCGGCAGAATTGAAATCCTGCTTGCGCGGGAGAAGGCATTCGAGTCTGGAAAGTCAGGAGAAAGCTCGTGTGTTCACTTATTTTTCTTTCGTTCCTTTTTGTGACAACTGCGCGTGCGCGCGCGCGCCTCCGAGTATGTGGGCAGTTCACGTACGCGCGTGCACGCATAAGGTCCACCGCCTTTATTCGCCGCGTCCCTTGAAAGTAAGACGTTTTCAACAAGTATGCGGCCCATAACAACAATCTAAAATCGCCCCGATGAATTACCATGTAAACGGCGCACGGTTGCGTTTCATTATATTCAATTGACGGCTGTTACGATGGATATTTTAGTGACGCCATCTCTCGCGCGCCCGCTATGAAAATCGTAAGGTTTCGAGCGCGCGGCGCCCTCTAACGGCACAAATGTTATTGGCGCGAACTGTACTGTAATCATGGTTATGGGGCCGCGCGCCGTAATGTAATATGATTAGTTCTCTTGCAGAATGCTGGGAAAATGTTACGTCGTCGCGCATAAAGCACATTTGCGCGCACGTTCATCCCACACGCGTCGTTTTACCGGCCGAATTCGGGACCGCTTGGAATATCGCATTTAATATTAGAAACTTGTAATTTTGATCGTGCCTTCTTAAACAATGAACTATCCGCGGGCGTTTCTTTGTTGCAAATTAAGTTTTTGCTTGATCATTGACGATTTTTATTTATCATTTTTTCTGACCAGCAACTTTTTGTACTTGAAAGCAAACTAGATGGCGCTGATGGGAGCAATGTTAATCAAACATTGTATATTGTGTCTTTTGATTTATTCACTTCAAATAAATAATTTAATAGATACAAGTATTACTAATAATTAATTTTCAAATTGTAAAGGAGGAATTTTTATTGCTTTCGTTTTTTATACTTTAATTACATTAAATAGCGAAATTAAATCGAATAATATTAACTTCTGCACTTGTCCCGACTATTTAATGAACCCGCTTTCTTTTTCCCATTTATTTGCTCGGTGTTAATAAGTCCATTTAATCGTGTAATTAAATTGAAGATAATCATGATAATCTACAAACTGCCAAGTTTTACTACAACACTTATATTGCGATAATTTTTATATTAAATTATTTTTGCAATTTGTAACAATATTCCACAACTTTATTAACATATCAGTCTTGATTTTAAAATTCACATTTCACATTTCCTTTCGCTTACTATGACCCATAAATTTACCGGAAATCTACGACGTATTTAATTTCGACAATTAAATAAAATTAATTTGGTCCATTTTGTTTCTCGGGTTGCTGGTGAGGGACGTTATTGTTGTCGTTACAAAATGTGCCGTCGAAGTATTCCGCGCTCATAGCCATTATGTTAGTGTAAATGTCCTTATACGGACATCAGAAGGAGGTACGAAAAGTTGCGAAATGTCGCGTGGAAGCATAGCGGGTACTGAAGGCGCGCGCGACTAGTTTTATGCGCGCCATTAGCATACTCAACTGGCGCATTTTTCTCGCCGGCAGCATTTTTTCCAAGCCATTTTCCGTCCGCGACTAAGCGATTCTCTCGTCATCGGGTGGTAAGAATGCCGCCACGAAAACGCCTTACCGTCATTCGACGCGTATTAATTTATGACGCAAATGGGCCTCTCAATGTTTCATCTACATTTGCGCCCATAAAAAAAAAGGTCCCATTTATTATGCACGACAATTAACAGGGGGCAAACTCTTATTATGAGTAATAATTTTCTTAAATTTCAGAGATATCCTAATATTAATGTAAAATGTTTTAATGCTACGCTTTTTTCATTATTTAAAAACCTAAAATCTTTGCATTTAAAAACAATAAATTCTTCTGTTACATTTTTTCAGTATATTAATTGATTAGTAACTATTATTTGAAATGTTATGGTGACGTTTTTTCAGTAATTAATCCATAATTAGCACTTAATTATTTTGTACACTTTTTTTTTTGTGAGAGCTCCCTAGTAGAACTGGAGCCGGGCTGAAATACGGCCCCGACCGGGCATTCATGCTTTGCGGTCGGGGCCCGACCGGGCACCCAAATCGGGCTCATACGTGGGTGTAACGCCGGGCTTACATATGGCCC
>JABFPN010003633.1:0-17451 GCA_022817305.1 Leptoteleia sp. ZL-2020
TATTCCTTTCCGTCCCACTCGCATTATTTATTCCCTCGTTTCTTATTTCTTTTAGCGACCTCTCGTCGCTTCTTCAATTTCGCTTCTTTTCGAAAGGGTCGCGGCGATAAAGCGAGACAGAGGCAAACGGTTGGTTTAGGAATGACATTAGTCATATACCATCTCCCAGTTGGCTCGAGGACTTGTTTATGTACGTTTAAAGAATGATTAGGCGGCGGCGTCACGCCGGGGGGCGTCGTACCACCCCCAGCTCCCCCGCTCCACCTCCGTCATCCACTTTCATCTCTAAATGCCCCCCCCCCCACCCCCTAAATGGGCTGCAGTCCCGTTGAATAGGAGAGAAAATTTTCTATTACAACGCGCGCACTATCAAAAGGTGGGTGGGGTTACGTGCGCAACTTTTATTCCATTTCGAGTTCAAAGAGTCCTTTCAAGGGACCAATTAAACGACGGACTTCCATTTATCTTACGCCATTTACGTCTTTCCTTTACAAATTGTCTCTCGGAAACGTTCGAAATTGGTTCAAATTAATGAGCCGGGGCATTGATGTGTCATTCCAAGCCGGAGCTTTGACATGGTATCCCTGTGAAAGGGAAATTAATGGATGCCATCTTGAACCTTATTATGTTCTTAAAAACTATAGATCAGATATGTTGGTTTTTTTTCTGTCGCGAGCGACAAATTAGTGGTACTTAGGATGGTACTAATAGGGGGGTTTTCTAAAGAACACCATCTGGATACCACCCAAATTTGTTAGTACCAAACGAGATAGGTTGATCCGATGGAAAGGACTTCGCGGGACTTTTCCCAAGCGGAGCTCTCGGAGGAAATCGCCTCGAAGGATAATCCGTGGCACCTTGGGAAGACGAATCCCGAACCGTAACAAACGGCGAATTAAAACGTTGGTAACTCTCTCGCTCCGGGTTACTTATTTTATGTGCCCGCAACCGATTTCTTCACCGTTACGTTAGAGGCTGCGGTCTCGGTAAACTGCTCGCGCCGCGGGGTAGCTCTAGTTAGCAGTGCCTTTTACTTTCTAACTTGTTATTACGATCGGTTTTGAACTTTTTTTGCAGGCACCGGTAGTTGCGTCGCTGTCGGGGTTTATTGCTGTGAGAAAATTCGCCGCGATCTCACCATTATCGTGTCACTGCGTTACTGGTCCCCCTCCCCGCTCGACCAAAATCCGCAAAACTTTCACCGTTCGGCAATCGTCTTGGATCATCTTGGAAATCGGCGACGCTCGCCGCGACGGCAGAAAAGGGGGGAAACAAAACCTGAACGCGAAACAAAAAAGGACAAAAAAGGAGGGGGGGGGAGAAAATAAAAGAGCGATGGAGGAGGAGGATTGGAAGAGGGCTCGGAACGAAGAGAATAAGAAAAGGAGTTCGATTCGTCGTGCATTCCGTCCGTCGGCGTAACCGTTGAATGACAGATCGATAATTGATCATTATTATCGCATGACTGAGGCCTATTGTCGACCGTAGTCCGTGCCTCCTCCCCAGGGAAGCGAGTCCTCTTAGAAGCTTGCGGAGCCGCACCCTGTCGCGCGAGTACCCCGGGTCAAAGGTCAGCCGCGCTACGTGAACACCCGCTGCGAGTGTCGCGCAGCGTTCCCGTCCGAAACACCCCGCGCGCCCAAGCGACATGTCCCGGCGAGGACTTTTAAGGAAAGTCCCGCGCGCGCGCCGGCTCCTCATAAGGCGATTGATAAATCGGTATCATTGCGATCTTTCAGCGTAACAAAACCGGCGCGCATTAAGGGACGCCGTGTAGCCAATTTTGTAGCCCATCTAGAAAGTATCGCTAATCGAATTGCCCGTGCGCAAATGTTAAGAGAAATCTATGAAATCGCGCCGGGCGTAATAAATATCGAAACGCGCGGCACAATATCGCGGACGGTTACGTGCGCGGACGGTTGGTACTCGACGGATAATAAAATATGTACCGCGAACGCGCGCTTACGTAATGGAGACCGCTATAAATTTTTCCATCGACTCGAGCAAATTGATGCCACGTTGAAAAGCCTTATTAGATGGCAATAGAATTATGGGTAATGGTACGCTATCGAAATTTGTTGCGGGCTTTCAACCTCAGCGAGTAAACGCGGACTTTGCCGGCCGATCGAAAGTTAACTGTGTAGTAGCTGGTATTTTTTTGCGGACCACCACGTAGCTTGTACTTGTGTATGTACTTACTTCTTTTAGTATGTAATGCAATATTAATAATGTTGATGCACTTTATAAAACTATAATTAATCGTTGAAAAATTATTGTTATTATGTCTTATTGCCTCTTTGGATTACAGTTGAATACAGCCTTCTAATTGAAATTAGTCATAGGTAAGTTTAATTTTCATTGCTTTTAGGTGCTCTGTGAAATCTGATTTTACAAACATAAAAATGACTAGATATGGTTAACTCAATTCTAACTGACAGAACATTAAGAATTTTAGGTTTAAATTTACGATTAATGTTTTAGATTGATCGTAGTTGGTGGATTTGATTATTTTCACCTAATTAATTATTTTATAACTTCTAAAGATGAAGATAAAAGAAGAAATAAACATTAGGTTTTGTGGAACATTCATTAATATCCATTTATTGCACCCATTACATTTAATTCATAATATGGATATATATAAATATATACTTGGTTACATATATGAGAAAATAGCTAATATATATGGCCACGTACATGTCAATTTATGTCAAATATATGGTACTCCTATAAACTTTTTTTTCACGAGTAATTGAGTACAATTTCCCACATTCTTATCTATGCTTTAATTCAGAAGAAGCGAACGAAAACGGACCGAACTTGAACCGAATGAACATCGGATCGAATTAATCGATCAACGGTCGAAAAGCTCGGCGCTGGAGCTGTGTTCCCGGAATACTCGGCTTGTGTAAAACGGAGCTTCGGCTCGATGATCCGGACACGACCCTGCCTCTGTCGGAGAACATCGAAACGCAGGACGTATTGCTCTGTCACCCAGGCCTCGGCGATCTATTAGTTATGAATATGTTGCCCACGGCGATACATGCCCGGACGGTTCCACCAAAAATATGTACGACCGGGCTCTAAAGGTACAGCTATATTCATTCCGAAATATGTCACGTAAAGTATAGGCCGCGCGAAGGACCACGTGGTGATCGCTCGAAAGAAAATCGAACAATGAAAATGCGTTTTACATTAAACCGCCGAGCTCGCGTATTGACGTATTGCCCGATAAATCACTCTTGCGTTTGCCGACGCGATCGCCGGGATGATAGATCTTGATTTGGTGATTAAAAATTCAAAATTTCACCCTCCAATTTTTTACCGTAACTCCGCACCCTACGGTTTTTCAATTGATTATTATTATTGCTTGTTTTTTTCTTTTTTTAATACTCTAATTAATGTGACTGAACTATGCCAAGTGAAATTAATTTTATTGTCTACCAACGGCGAACCGTTTATTCTCTACTGAATTTACTGACATACCCAGCATGAAACTTCGATATTATTGTAAATCATCGTTTCGCAATTTTTACTCGTGTTTTTATATTTGACTTTCAATTATTAACGGGGATAAATATCCGCGTGAGATTAACATTAAGTCCTGAACTGGGTCGAAAATGTTGTCAAAATCTTAATGTCGAATCAGCGTACTATAAATCTGATTTAGTGCAGACAGAAAAGGTTATATATATATATATATAATATAGATTCGGAATTACTTTGGTGTGTTGGAAAATAAAAGGACTCTTTGTTTAAGACCAATGTTTACAATGTACGCGGTTTGAAAAAAAAAAATCTTGGCACTTTTATGTCGTGATTTATGTAATTTTGATTTGTTATTAATTTATAACTCCGCGAAATTTGTGAATAAAAAGTATTGCGATATGAAAATATTTACTTGATGTTAATATGTAATAATACTAATATTTAATTGCAGTGAATTTAATTGAATCTAATTTGAAATAAGCTTATTTAGAACAAATACGTACAATGAAACCAAATCTGTTATAATTTTTATTATTATAAACAATTTCGAACATATGAATAAACCTTTCTCACGTTTATTAGAACGCTTCCAAGAAAAAAGTGATCGTTCATCTTGAATTGTATAGTGAAGAATTATACTTAACACATTTAAAGTTTCTTTCTTGAAAAATTACTATACTTCGTAACAATTATTACACAAGTAAACTTATATATTATTATACGTTTGGCAATAATTCGCAGAGTTCTTTTTGTATCCATAACATATGAAATACTTTAAAGTTAACTATACAAAAAAGTTGAGCAATATCTCGTCTTTCTTTCGGAGATAAAAGTACAGCTTTATTAGCACCGGTAAAATTTCTACTCACACTTACGTCATTATGTATTTAAATATTTTAATTAAATTTTAAATTTCGAAGACTGAAAACATTCTACAAAGGTATAGTGCAAAAAAACCAATTATTTACGGAAAAAAATTCCTATTAATCATAAAATGAAATTAAGGTAAATCTTCCCCCTCGCGGGAGCTTGCCAACGTACTTATTTCAATTACACCCAAAGACGAATTGCTTCCATCCCAAAACTGTTAACCCGATCGGGGCAATTCGGCTAAAATACTTAAAAAGCCGTAACTTTTTGCCAGAGACGGGAGCGAGACGCCGCTCACGAACTCCTGTGAGAAGCGCGCAACATTTTGGCGCATCGAAGACATTTTGCGATACAATTACAAAACAATGGTTACCCGCTTCGAATTTCGCAAAGGTGAAGAGGAGGCGAAAAAGGGTCACTCGGAAGGTCAGCGAGGGTCAGTAGTACGAGTCGGCCGTAATTTAACCGGCTGTTAAGTCGATCGTAAAGAGGGCGTCGGAATCTGTCGTTCAAGACCCCTTCAAGTATTACTATCTTCCTTAACATTGCTGCTCAGTACTAAATCTCGTACGCGAAGAAGACATTTATGTCGACAATCAATATACTACCAATATTTATTATTTATGCATATTGCACTTTTACAGCGTAACTATCTCTAATGCCCGGCACCGCATTCCACGTTTCGAGTTCGGCCGCTGATTTATTCCGGGCCATCAGTTATATTCCAATTGAATCAATCAGGACCAATTCCCCCCCAACCCCCCGCCCCACTCCACTCATTCGGGTGTAACGAAATTTATCGATCGCAATGGAACAAAAATTAAGCGAAAAAATTCCGCGTTGCGTCTTACGAAACCGAAGGACGAGGGGGAAGGGGAAGGGGTGGATGGGGTGGGGGAGGGGAAGGCGAAGAAGGCGAGGAAGAAGACGAAGGAGCAGAGGACGAAGAAAAAGGTGGAGCGAGGGGGAACGGTGGGTGCGGGTCGCCATTAAGCGGACCCCCTGCCGCGTGGCCCGCGGCAACCCTTCACAAAAAACTGTAATTGGAAATACTTTTCCTCCTTTTTTCCTAAAATAATTTATGAATGCTGAGCGCGCCGGCGTGGTTTAATTCCGCGCCGCGCAAGCGGCTCGCATCAGCCTTCACGCCGCGGCGCGCGCAATCGATCGCTTCGATTGGGCCGTTCGAAGTGCGCGCGCATCCTAATCGCGTTTCGTAATTTGTCCGCCGTCGTGCCGATTAACAGATGGACAATCGCTGGTATTAATAATTGGCCCGATACTGGTGCATCAATGGTAGCCAAATTACGGCTGACTTGTATTTGAAACAAAGTTTAAAGAGAGTAATCTATTTATATAGTTGTATGTCTAATTATACAGTTTGATAGATAAATTATATATAATATCTAATTATATTAATATCTAATTATATATTAATAAAAATTCACAAGTTAAAGATAATCATAATTATTTCTCAATCCTAGTAAAACAACATCAAATGATTGATTAATAAGAGACTGAATTAGTGGTGTACTGAATTTAACAAAATTTCCTATCATCCATACTAGTACTAAACCAGTAGTAGACCACTGGTACTGAAATTCTAGTGGATAGACCACTAGAACTAGTACTGAGTCAGTAGTAATCCAGAATCGAATCTGTACTAATTGACCACACTGAATCATCATGGAAAAAATTACTGTTTTTAACTGTGCTTCAGATGTAAATGGGTCTTTCAGTAAAAATTATTTTTAAAAGGAACAAAATTTCTGTTTCATATATAAATATAACAGGAGCAGTACTGGTGTCGATACTGAGCCAGTATAGAGTATCCGTACTGGCAATCCTGGCATCGGGTACCGTGCCAGTATTGGGACCATACGAAAATTTCCACCTGGGGATCGCACGACGGCAGCCACGGCAAGTGCCATTATCAATTTGCGTGATTCTCAAGATTTATAATGAAGACGCAATGAGTAGCCGGTGCGGCCCCGCTCGCCAAAGTCATCCGGCGCGTCCCGAGCTAATCGACGAAGGGGGCTTGTAGTAATTATAACACCGCCACCCAGAACGCCATGAGACCGGGACGATCGTGGCCCGCGATCTACCTATACGTATCAATTGACAGCCCTCGCTTGCGGTGGCCGCGTGATCGATAATTATCTTTCGGGACTGGACGCCGGCTCGCACTGTCGATTCGCCGCGCCGCAACTGTGTTACAATTTGACACATCATCTTTTAAGCTACCGATCATGCGTCGCACCCCTCGCGTCGATTATCCAGCTTGTATGCGCGGCCAGATCATTTCGAATCAAGCTGAGGAAAATTGTTATTATTTGTCAAAATATTTTAATGAAGTGCAATGGATTCCTTTTTTTATTTTATTTCAGGAATTGGAAGTTGAATTTTTTTAGAATAATACATTTTTTGTTATTGTGATCTATTCTAAATGTCCATTAGAATGCAATGTAAAGAATTTTATTTGATAATGTTAATTAATATTGTAAATTGAATTTCGTAAATACTTTATTTTATTATATTTTTATTTGCTTATAATTATCACCGCTTTAATGTATATCTTTAAAATACAATTTAATGTGTAAACGATGGAAAAAATGATATGTTTAATATCTTATTTCTTTTGACAACAGTAGAAGGCTTCGACGTTATAATCGAATGCTAATATATCACAACACCGATGACACTACACGATACGCGCATATCAATACCGATCACTTCCAATAACCTCTCATTAATTGCGTAACTTCGGTCGTCCTGCTGAATTTCTCAGTAACCAAATACGAAAGCGGCACGATAATATTGCAAAATTCAAAAAAACTTGCGTCAAAAAGGCCGAAATTTCAACAGCTTCGTGCGTCTGTCATTCCGAAAAAAAAAAGAAAAGAGAAGAATTGCTTTCGAGTCGTTGCGTCGCGTTTGCCGATCAATAATAGTCAAATTAAATTGGATTTGCGGAACGACTGAGAAAGTTATGTCGCATAATTTAAAGCGTTTAAGCCTTCCAATTGAAAAACGGAAATTCACCAGTATTACACTCGATAATTAATAGTCAGCAACTATCCAAAGTTATGACCATACTTGGAATCATGAATTTGAATTCCGACCTCACAAGTGGCGAAACATTGAGAGATTAAAAGGCGAAGAGAAGAAAGAGAATAATATAGTAATAAAAGCAAAACAATGATAATGTATTAGATCAACAAAGTCTTTAACTTTTGATAACAGATAAAATTACCTGATGTAAAAGGTCAGAGGTAAAGTTTGATACCTTTTGACAACATAACCTTGGAAGTTGTCGTGAGTGGTTTCAAAATTTGAAGAACTATAAAATTGACGTCGAAGACAATGAAGGCCGAAAGTATACGAAGATGTGGAAAAATTTACACTTGCATTAGGAGTAACTCCACAAACAATTTCACATTGCTTGAAGTCATTAGGAAGGTCAATTTCGGTTAAAACAACAAAGAATTATCTGTACTCCTAATATTAGAAAAAAAAGAATTTAGAATTCACCGTAATTCTTTCATTCATAAATATGATCATCCGGCACCCTCTTTCTTTAGAAGAATGTCTCAAAAAATGGCAAATATATTCACTAACGAAGGGAAACTGCGCCTCAGACGGTAATAAATCATTGTTTTATGAATATTCAGCCTTCCGTGCATAATCTGACTATCGATCGGTCATCGAGAATACGCGAACCACGGACGGGATGCCCCGGCAAATCGTCACTCATCTAAATTAGATGCGAGCAATCTCGTGATCGCTCGATCGTTCGACTTGTCACGCGTGCCCCGCCAAGGTCCTTTCCCGTCGTCCCTGCTATCGATAAAGGATCGAGTTTCGATCCCACTTCTGGTTTCGGGGGCATCGATCAGTTTCAATGCTACGGGACACGACGTACCGAAAGTCAGAGTGTCAAAAGCACTATGCTTATTCAAGGGTGCAAACATGTCAACGCGAAAACGACAATGCCCAAGTGATCACGATTTTCAATTATAAACGCAAACAGTATACTAAAATCGTTCCATCTTTCGCGAGAAAGTTGCCCCGGCAGAATGTGTCAATTGATTTCAACAGAGGTGGAAAATGGTTTTATTTATCTTCCAAATGAAAAACTAATTTAAAAAAAAAGGAATACTTCTAGGTATACTGTTAATAGTGGAACATTATCAACGCGAGTTAGAAATATGGTTTGAAACAATTTTTCTTTTCATTATTCTTATTGAAAATTAAAATTGTTAAAGGAAACTGATATTTATATGAAACAAAATTATAGATAGAATTATTATCTATACTTTTCCCAGTAGGTACCATTTAATAAATTAAGTACAATTGTCACCAAATGTTAGAGCATTCTTGAGATAGATAATCTATTTCTATAATAGTAAACATCAAAGTTATTAAAAATACATTATCATTCTACTTTATATATTATTATAATTGTAATCCCTATCACACTCACATAGGAGGAGTGTCAAGATAAGAACCATATCTTTTAATTACCTAAAAGTATAATAACAGTCGGCACATTATTTCTTCGCATATAGTAACACCAGCCAAAGTTAGAAGTGGCAACCTCAAAAGTCCAACAGTTGGCATCGGGCGCGGCCCGACACTGAGGATCGATTGAGGAAAGCCGAAATTTGGCCGAAAATCAAGTCTTTTCATTGGCAATACAATAACGCGGCCGAAATTAAAGCCGGCTCGTTCTTCCGAAGGGGCAGCGCGCGTCTTAAATCATAAGCCGGGCGTCGATGGCCCATTGTGCCGCTCGGTCACGTAAGACAAGGCGTTGGAGGAGGCGCAAAAGTTGTGCGCCGAAAAAAAAAAGGGGGCGACCCGACAACAAAGACCGCTCGGGAGTTTCTTTTTCTGCGGTGCGTAAAACCTTTTCTCGAGATGTCACTTATTAATTCCTGCCGTGGGCGCTCTCGCTCCCACCAACGGGGGCCCCGGCCGAAACGGCGGGTGCCCCCTTGACGTATCCGCGCGAGGAATTCCGTGAGACAGAAGGCACCATCCACGGACGGATCATGGACAGGCGGCTAAGGGTCAAAAGATCTTCGGCTACCTGAGCGCTTTCAGCGTCATCGGCCAGAAGCGCAATACGGCTTCAGCCCTTTCCATCAACGGCAACGACGATTAATAATCGGCCGTTTCTACGGCCAGCTCCTTCTGTCCGTACGGGCTGAAAAACCGCAGACCCAACCTCGTACCACGGACGGCTCCGACTGTCCGGCCCGAGGTGGAGCGCTTCGTCAAATTCGATACAAAATGAGCGGACGGCGCGCAAGCGGGCCCCCCCGCTGATTCGAGGCAACGATTTTCAAGGGGGGGCGGAGCACCAACCCGAATGCATGTGCACGGCGTGCCCCGCATCGGCCCAACAATGTTGATAATGCGCGAGATGTGCCGCAAGATAAGCTCCCCTCGACGCGTCCGACTCCATTGTCGCCTTCGCCGGCACATTGTCAGTCGTTTAAACCCCGTACCGCCGCGCTCCGATACTTTTCGCGGACGCCTTGGATGAAACGTTCGGCTGATTAATGGCGAATTGACGTTTTAATGACTCGAAGGAATGACCTGTCGATTTAATTGGATTAATTATGACTGAAGAACGGAAAGTTTAGGAATGTAACGTTGAGATCTGCGGTAAAAATTCCTAGAGAGTTTGGATGGATACTAAATTTTACAGTTGCGATTACTGTTTGGAGTGTAAGATAGTTTATGTCGATTTAGTTGGGAACGTGAAATTGTTCCTTGAGTTACATCTTAATGTACTTTCGGCCATCTTATATTCTACATCCTTTGTCTTCGACGTTAAAGTTATCGTTCCCTTAACTACCCACAACTTCTCTCACTTATTCGGCTCGAAATAGATACAAAATCCCTAATATTTCAGGATTATGATATGTCTAAAGATGTTTATATAGTATAATATTAGTAAGATAATAGGCGAATTATTTATAAGGTACGCCTTTATATGAATTTAATTATTATTTAATGAAAAATATTGCGATGACAAAGTGTAGCCGATAATAGAGATGAGACGGTGTATAATCCGAGCCGAGGAATGGGAATAAAAAAAAAAAAGATTTAAAGAAGAAAGGAAGGGGATGTCGCGGTACCTGCTGTGTGCTGATGGACCAAAGGTATAGATCCCACTCGATTTCCGTAATTAGCTTTTTCGTTCGGTGCCAATTACGCCGCGGCTGATTTACATAACGGCCTCCGTTAGGTAGGTCAGGCTAATGAATGCCAAGGGTTGACGGATGCCGAGGCTGTCAATTTGAAAAAAATGCTCCAAGCCACCGCTACATCGTGGCCCGATACCCTGCTGCGTAAAATTGTCTTTTGCCTCCGCGGACTTGGCCATAAGCGAGGCGCGCACGGACCAAGGACTATGTAATTATTTAGGCAGCCATAACTTATGCCAGAGCCTAAATCCGAGCTGCAAAATCGGCTGAGATTTCGAATGTGCTTTATCGAATAGCGCTTAGCCATAAATCGGCCCATCGCGGAAATTACTTCGCACCCCCCCAAGATTATAATATAATTGAACTGTCGCGTCCAAGGTCAACTGATTTGCAAATCAAATTAAAACGAGCGTTTGAAATGATTTATTTTAATAAATGCTCCAAACTTAATCGCTATTTTACGTTACACAGAAATTCTTCAGAAAATGGCTTACTAGACTGTTTTTAAAATTAATACAAGTATTTGTACAAGGTTCCATATAAAACAATGCTTTAACAATTTGTAATTTATATACGCAGAATAACAAAACAAATTTATGAATAAATTATGAAAGAAATACCATAATAAAGCATTTATTCCAATGAAATTTTAAAAATTCCAATAAATTTATAGGAAAAAGTACTTTACTTTAGCATTTATTCCATTTTTTATCATATGTATGTTCTCATAAATTGTCTTCTGGGGTTCGACTCATATTTATTATGGTAAAATTAACTCATTCACTTTTCTGCGTGTAGAGAAACTAACCAAAGTATCTTAAATCGAAGCAATTTCCTACATTGAATACATTGAATGTTGCTACGGTAGAAGTATCTATCAATTTCCATCCCAAATACTACGGTTTTCTTGCTCGATCATTCCTTACAAGGCATTTCCTACTACAGTTAACTTAACTAAAACACGTGCCGGCAAACTGGTACCTACGCCTTCCGCGATAATAAAATCATTTTCATTCGAGTAATCAAATCAGGAATCCTCAAAGCTTCATATCAACCATGTCAACGTGACAAAATCCAACCGAACCCTTGAGCTGTTTGATGGAAGTGACCGTTGCACCATTCGTCCGTCCGGTTGACATTTCGTTGGTCGAGGACGGCAAAGTGCGTTCGGGTATCGGTTTTAGCCGCGGGACTTGGCGAGAAACTCTGGCCGACACCCACACGGGCCGCAAACGAGCCCGGCTCGTTAAAGTTCAGGTGTCTTATTTACACTTAACTGGTTACAAGCCCACGCCAAAGGAATAGTTCACCACCTACTGTTAGAAAGCTACTAACGCGAGCGTGCGCGCGCGCTATTTTTCTTTTCCTCGGGCAACGATTGCGCGATTGGCTCCACTTGATTGGGCACCGGAGGTTACCAATTGGCGTTTCCCGCGCAATGACGAGCACCCGGCCACTTACACCGGCGAGGTCGGCTGGACATACATAGATATATATATATATATAGATATATAGATATATACATATATACATATATACATATATAAATATTTGTGTCCCGATGGCCTCGCGTTACCGAGGGCGTCGCGCGCTCGGAATCCCGTCCGTACATTAAAAAAGCTAATTACCGTGCGGACTCTCCGAGTCTAGGCTAGATGAGACCATTAACGCGCAGCGGGGCACCTCGACACCCTCGTCCATTGCGTCAGCGGCGCACCGGACGGGACCGTAGAGCGAGAGAGAGACGGGCCCGGCTTTGCCGGGGCAGTAAAACAAAAAACGAGAGTCATATTACTCATCTACATTTCACTCTCCAACAACGCCACTTTATACCCCCTTCACTTGCCTGCCAACCATTCTCGCTGTCCTAATTCTTCTGCCGTCACGCATTTATGGTACGACATAAAATTTGGATTCCATCGCGAGGCACACAACTAGCCTCGGGAGTTGCGTTAATTATCAACGGAAACCCGAGTTTGATATCAACTGTAACTCATCGTGAAATTGAACGCATTTACGTTTATTGGCGACTTGTGCCAGGCACCCCGTGATCACAGACTAATAGACCTTTCGCATTGTTTCATCTTTATTTTCGATCCGCTCGCGATTAATGAGCCGGGCCGCTTTTTTTCGACTTGCAAACCCGTTTTTGAAGGAAACTCATGAATAACTTAATTCCGTTAACGACGGAATAACATTTACGATTCGATATTAACTGTTTAATGCCAACAACCCAAACGGTTGTCCCCAGACATTACCCGTACTTTTTTACCGGGACAATCGTAGGAAGGGGCGGGGGGAGCTGAGAACTTGGTAAACGAAATAAGACGTGTCTTTGCCAACTTAAAGACAATTAACACGAAATGTTCCTGGATAGCTAACTCAAAGATATTTAGAAATTTTTAAATTAGCTTTTTATATATTCCAACTTTTCTCACAGAGCTATTATTTGGAAATCGTAGATGTTAGGTTGAAAAGGATTTCCAAAGATAATCCTTCTGGGAAAAATTGCAATGTATGAATACTAATTTAAGGACATATATTCAACTTTTGACTTACTTTTAGTTCTACTTAAATTAATTTGTATATTATAAGATTTTTAAAGATATGTATTATTAAAGAGGTTGCGTTAATTCTGAGTTGGCCATCCAGTGACATTTCACCTTAAGCCGCGACGGACAATAGCGAAGCAAAGAGCCATTGTCGGTCCAAATTAGCCAGTGTCCGTGCGGAGTTTGCTCACAAAAGGCTATTGATAAGTACTATGATGCGGAGTATCTTGAAAAGTTGAAATTAGAAAAGGAAGAGTGGATTGCATATCATTAACTTTGGAGGCTGCATTCAGACGCCCGGACCGTCGATTGGCATCAAAGACAATGCAAATTCATCGCCACCGTTGTGCGCCACGTCAAGCGATGAGCTTTCGAAATTCAAAGCCTTCTCGATAAAACGAACAATCTTATGGTTCCACCAACACCCGGGAAGAAGGAAAGAGGGAAGGGATCTTGTATTTGAATTCGGCCACGTCAAACGTGACGCTCCTTTCCCCAATCTCCCCCCCACCATCACACCTTCTAAATCCGAGCTAGAAAATTCAGATCAGGGAACCAAAAGTGTTGACCAATGATCGATCATCGACCAGCATTACGACTGACATTTTAAAACAACAACAACGACCAAGATTCTCCCCCCCTTGCACAAATTAGACGTCATATTTACCCCGGGCACAATGGGAATCGGAGTTTTTGTAACGAAACTTCAACCAGCGATTGATCTCGAATCGATCCCCGATTGAGCGGTTAATCGGTCGAAAAATCGTGACTCGGCGGAACGGAACTGGTGGTCGGGGTTGCGTCTCGCTGGCTTTCCTAATAACGGTCCAAACCTGGCCGGACGTGAAATCGCGCGGCGTGAAACACTTGGCGCGAAAGGAGGAGCGCCGGCGAAAAGGTGCCAGAAAGGGAGCGAGGGAGCGCGTGTCCCGGGTGACGGCGTCAATTTGTTTCGTTCCATTTTAGCGCGAGCCCGGGTCCCCGAGGTTTAATGTCCCGAGGAAGAATGGACGTTTCGTAATGGCGCAAGCGGTGCCTTGCAGTTCTATTTCGCGCGGCGATGCGTGTCCTTTGTGTTTCGGGATACCCCCGGAGGGCCCTGCTAGGGCCGCGCGGGTCCTCTTCCCTTCGGAGTCGCATCTAATAATTGGCTTCGTTGAAAACCGCACTCCGCGACGAATCCGAAGGTTCATCCATCCTCGTCCAACCTCCTCCCACCCCCCGCTCGCCTCCTACGCCAGTTGCCAAGTTGGACCGCCAACTCGGCCTCGCGCTTACCAAGCCGAAACCCGTTGGAACTCTCTCATCGGGATCCCTTTTCGCGAGGAGTTCCTTCCTCCTTGGCTCTACGAGCTGCGCGCTTTCTCCCAGGGAACCCCCCCCCCTCCTCACCCCACGCCGCCCCCCCGCCCCTTTCCACCGGGGCCCCCCGACCACGTGGGAAACTTGCGGATATTTTTACGTTTCGCCATTCACGTGGCCCGCTATAACAGATTATTTCTCGGAATTGAATAACCGAGGGAGATAGCGAGACGTAATAACACGGACGGGAAGAGCGTGGAGAATCATCATCAAAGTTTCGTAACAGGCGCGCTTTGTCTTTGCATTGTCCGCACGAGTTACAACGCTATCATTGAGCCACATCTCGATGGTAGGTACCCGGCCCCGCAAAACAAATCGCTCCGGCCGGACTCAAAATAGAGCGACGCGTCAGGAAGAGGAGACCGTGACAAAACCGGAGATATCGTCGGACGTCGGCAAAGATGGATACCGATTTCTCCGTTGAAATATATTCGTCATCCGTTATCGTTGCAATCATCGGGGCAAACTGGCGGATTTTATGAATCGGCAGGCACAAACGACCGCGCAAAATGGGTGGGAGGAGGAGGAGGAGCTTCTTTTAACCCACTTCCGAGTTAAGGTCAAAGTGGACACCTTTATCAAGTCTTAAAAGCTCGTACGAGTGACGAATTTGAAATTGTAATTTGGTTATTGAATTGTAATTGCAGAATTAAATTTAAAAATATTTAGTTATATATATATTATTGTTAATATATGTTGACCTTTACAAGATTTTCAAAATATATTAAAAATTTGTAACATATACTAAAATTTTACTATGATAGAATTCTTGCTACTAGTATAGTAAAATTTTCAAATTTTTCGTTGTAATTTGAGGACATGATGGATAGTGTTGCAAAAGGTGCAATAAAAAATTGTACAATGTATTCATAAATTTGTGAAAATAAAGTGAAAAATCATATTTACGTTCTTTATGAATAAATTATATAATTTTTGTTTGTACTTTTATAGATTTGTCCACTATGTCTTCAAAATACAAAAGAAGATTACAATTTTCTCAAAAATTTTGTCTCTTGGTGTAAATATATCCCTTTTAATCAATCCTTTGTTTTCGTAGTAATTTTCCAGGACATTTTTCTTTGGAACCCCTTTTTACTTTTCCTAACAAAATCACGTTACATGTTCAATTATACGTATTGTTATACGAACTTGAAATTACACCAGGGGAGGGAAGGGGTAAGCTCGAGTTCCATTCTAACGCGACGGACAAAAGTGCCGATAATCAATGTTTTAATTATTATCGACGATTCATGCTATCTATGAATGAGGTCATCCACGGGCGCGCGGGGTCTAATGATTGATCGAACAATTAAAGCCTGTTGTCATGCAAGCGTGTATTGGGCCGCCACGGGGAGTTGCACGCCACAATTGCCGGTAATGAGCCAATCCGAGGGATTCTGACAGATCTCTTGCGACTTCTCTTTTTTGGTCGGCGAGGCGCGCATAATTCTCGCACGATCGCACACCGCGGCGAGTCCTTCTGGTGACGAAATTAGACGACAAGTATTAATACAAAAACCCTCTTTGCGCATGCAAATCACAACCGTGGTGGATATTTTTAATTATCTACTAAATTGCTTTCTCAGCACTGCCATAAATAATTCCCATTTGCCACATGCGTAGCTGGTTCTCAAACTCAAAGTTACGCTGCAATTTTTTCCGCTTCTCAACCCGTGATGGTGTGTATGAAAATTTAAGAATCGATCATTGGTGGAAATGTAATTACTCCTTCAAAATGAATGGATAAATAATGTATCTATTAATATTTCAGTAAATACATTATTTTCCCTTGCTTATACGTATAATTTAGCAATAAATACTTGTAAATTAATTAATCATACTGAATAATTTGCATTCAAACTGTACATTGGATAACTATAAACTTAATTAGCCTCGTGGTAAATGTATTTACTTTTGCTTTCGATTGATTCAATTTTTCAGTGATCAAGACTAAAAGTAAGCTGGACTTTAAATCTGATTCAAATCCTGAATGGATACGATTAGATCTTCCCAGTGCACATATCCGATTACAATCGATGGAAATGAATGTATCATATCTAATATACCCCTTCCATTGAAGTTCCCTGACTAAATATATCAGATCAAAATCACTTAACGAAATTTGAAATTTGAAATGGACGTTTTTCCTTAATTAATATAGGACCATACACGGCCATAATCAAAGTTCTCATCTAATCGTAAAAACGAGCACAAAAACGCAACGCACCTTCCGAAGGTACGCGCGCAAAGTCGAGCGTACCAACAGCGAAGTGACCGCTCGAATGAGTCGAATGATTCATTGCTGGTGCTAAAAGGGGGAAACATCCAGATATTGGACAAAATATAGTTAAGCGAGCGATATAAATAATTGGGCGCGGGGAGAAAGGGGGAGGGGGGGACACAAAGGGCAGGACGTTAAAAGTGTAACAAGCGCGGTCGGGTCCTCGCGGACATTGGCAACCTTAAAAAGATGATGGATGAATTTGAGGCGGTGTAAGTGTATTTGGGCGATTTTGATCACTCCGCAGAAACGGCAGCAGCGGGCATTCGGGGGAAGGACGGTCTTCGCAGCACGACACATTATTCCTGATATATCGGCGCGCTGAACGTGCGCCGCATGGCGGAATATATAGGTAAGATTAATCGGGTCTAAAGTCCGCGTTTGTTACAAAGTGCGCCGCCCGTCGCGACACAAACCCATGCATTACCGAGTGGGGCCCCGAAGCGTGTTCTAGCGTTGGCTTGTCTCCAGGATACACCCACGCCAGATATACGTCCACCGGGGACCCCGAGATTGCTTTATTGCGCGCGCTCGGTGCGCTCGCTCGCACGATCGCAGGAACCACGAGCGCCGCGGCTCCGACAGAAAAACCGACCCAGGCCGGATGCGCGCCAGGCGCGAGACGGAGACGGACAGCCGGCTGGAGGGCGAGCGGGAGTGGGACGGAGGATGAGCC